>MKYW01000028.1:468933-483182 GCA_015776835.1 Aphidius ervi | reverse complement strand
GTTTAATTTTTTGTTTTTTTTTTTTTCTTTTTTTACTGTAGTTTTCGTTAACATAGACTATATGTATATTTTTTATATATATTTATATATATAATATGCTCGTAAAATCATTTAAAATTCATGAAAAGCTCATCTGCTTTTAGATTACTTAGATACATGTAAATTTGTTTTAACGTAAGCTGTTTTTTTTTATTTTTTTATTATTTATAATTATATATTTATTTCATCTTTTAAATTTGTGGCGTTATCAAAAATTTTATTTTTTAAATAATTTTTTCGTACTTTAACAAACTCCATAAAGTTTATTTTTAAGGCTACATTTTTATTTATCATAAATAACCGTTGTTTGCAATATGCAATCTTAGACCCGTAATAAAACACTTGTTCTCGAAATTGATAATTTTTTTTTTCTTTTTTGACGAAAAAATAAAAAATAAAATATTGGGTTTTATTTACGGTTTTTACAAGCCTTTTTTCAAAAATAATTATACGTAAATAAACTAGTCAATGAGCTCATTAACAGCTGAAGAAATTAAAGCTGATATAAATTTGTCATTAAACATTTTAACTTTTATACCAATGATCAAATGTCAGCTAAGTCAGTTACAGTAATTTTGTTACCAGTTGATAAATGTTCAGTCAATTATTTGTTGTTTATTTAATTTATCAAATCGAATAAATTTTTAATAACAAAATATAAAATAAAATTCTATGAATATTTAATTGTCTATTATTATTTATTATTAAATATGTAGATTCTAATTAAATAATGTATTTTGGACCTTTATCAGAAAATGCCAACAGACGGACTCTAAAAAAGTACAAAAACTCATATTAAAATTTACAATATATTTCATTATTAGTGATAATTATTAGTTTTGTCAATTTTATTATTTTTTTACTCAACAACTTTAAAATGATACTGTATTATGGATAAAAACTAACTAGAACATTTTCGTATTTTTATTTTCAAGAATATTTAAATCGTTTATCAGCTTAGTTTTTGTTTCTTTTTTTTTTTTTTGTTGTAAAATTTGATTTTATAATTTTATTATTTTTTTTTTTATTTCCAAAATATACTTGTATATTCAACATTTAACTTTCTCTTACAAATATATACACAGTTATGTGTTATCGACGAGTACACACTAGATTTTATGTGAATTGGATTTTTTAAAATTTATTTCTGTTCAACATAAAAATGAGCAGTGTGAAAAACCGACTTTGCATGCTTTTTTTTTTGCTTATTTAGTCTAATATTTTCATGTAAAATACAAAGTTGTAATTTGTTCTGTTTAATTTTACAGTTCATGTGTAAATAGTCTGGTGTTCGTTGAATAATTTTTTAAATTAAATATTGTTAAATGAAAATCCGGAGCAGCATTCAAATCTTTTTAAATATAATCAAGAGAATTTTTGTTTCAATAGTTATTATCGTTTTTTTACTTTTTTTCTGATTTTGAAATAATATCATTATTACTATTATTTATTATAGTTATTATTATTCACACTATCAGACACCACACTTACTTTTTTTCTTTTTGTAAATATGTACATAATTTAATCTAAAATTAATTAAATCATTAATGTATAGTTAGAATAATAATGGATTTATCATTGGGAGTTTAAAAGAAACTTATGGGGCTTAAATTTCTATATAATATAGTTATTATAATAATTAAAAAAAAGGCTAATCAGCATAGACAATAAATTGCTGATTATCAACATCAGCAACTTCAACTTGTACAAATTGTGGTTGTGGCACTTGCATTTGTGATACTGGTCTGCCAACTGTAGTTCGCGATCTAAAAATAATAAAATAATACCATATAAATAATCAATTTTTTATTTTTAAATTATTTATTACAAAAAAATATAAGACTTACTTTGCTTTAGCGTGTGTCAATATATGAGACTTGAGGTTTGTTGATTGTGCAAATTTTTTGCTACAACCATCGAATGGACAAACATAAGGTCGATCACCAGTATGAATTCTTACATGAGTTCTTAAATTAAAATCAAGACTGAAACGTTTACCACAACCTTCAAATGTACATTGAAAAGGTTTTTCTCCAGTATGAACTAATTGATGCCTTTTTAATTTTGAACTTTCAACAAATGCTTTTCCACATTCAGCACAAACATGTACTCTTGGTCCATGCGTATGAAGATGTTTACGCATTGCACTATTATCACGAAACATTTTATTACATCCTTTGTGTGGACAGGCAATGGTACGTTCTACACCATCCATTGGTGGTTGTTTTCGTACTTTTATTTTATGACCAGGTCGTGCAAATTCAGCAAGTTGTTTTGGATCAGATAAATCAAGTCCTGGTATACTATCTGATACTGAGCTTCCTGAATGATTGAATTTTGATGATGATTTTCCAGTCATATACTCAGTGTAGTCTGGATCTGGCTCAGGATTAGAGCCTTCATCTGGAACATCCACCAGGTGAGACGCTAATAGGACACTCCCTTTAACAGCAACAAACAAGCAAACCCAAACAAAAGCTATGGCATTTCTGCTCATTTATATAATTTTTTTTGTTCTATTTTTTTTTCTTTCTTTTAATATAAAATCAAAATAAACAAAAAAAAATAAAATAAAATAATAATCTATATTATCTATGATTTTGTTATCAGTGGTTTTTTTTTTTTTTTATTTTCAATTGAATAACAAATGGTTTTATATATATTTTTTTTTTGTTAATAATGTAGCTCGCTCGAGGTGAAAATTCACTTGGGAATGCTTGTTTTCAGCCTCTTAAATAGAATGAAATAAGCTAAGCAGAACTTGGCTTATTTCATTATTCATATCATTTTTAATAGAGTAATTAATAATTAACTGATAAATTTACATAAGTTATAGTTTAAACTAGGTAATAGGTGAAACTTCATGGCTCGAGCATACGTTCAGTCAGAAAGATAATATTATATAAATAACGAAATTGATTTTTTGATTAAAAGAATATAAATTTTAGAAAACATTTCATTTGGTCAACAAAGTACTGTTGATTTGAATACAAAATTATAATTTACAAAAGTGGTTAAGTTTAACATTCATTTGATTGACCGAATCAAAAAAAAAAAAATTAATTAATAGATAATTGATAATGAATCAAGTGAAAGTAAATCTTTGAATTACCCGCGTAACATGATAATAATTCGTTGTGAACATGACGACAAGACAAATGATTTTTTGTATACAAAAAAATATATTTCATTTAATAATTTAGATAGATATAATTGATAAAGAAAATTTTATAAAAATATATTAAATAAATTTAAAATATATTCAATAAAATAATAATTATTATATGATTAAGATAAAATAATATGAAATGATTTATCTAGAGGAAAAAAAATAAAAACAAAGGTATTTTCTGTCTGTTGAACAGACAGTCAAATATGGAGACGATAATGGCCGCTGTAAACTTATGTTAAAAAGAAGCCATTTATAAAATATGGCTGCCCCCTGACATAATGGCGTTGGTCACTATCAAAACAAACAGGTCTCGTCAATGTTTATGTAAACAACGATATTCAACAAACTAAATTTGTCATTTTGCATTTGTTTAATTTAATTCAATAATTAAAGCCACGTGTTGTTGAGATATAAATGTCATGATTTTGGTTAACCGGAAGTACGTATCTCCTACATGATTAATACACGAACGCACGATAGAATACACAAGCTTACTTAGAAAAAAAAAGAAATTAAAATTAGTAAAAATAAAGAGAACCATAAAAAAACCAATGAGAAATTATTAAATTAATTGTAAAAAAAACATAGACTTACCATCATCGGTTCCTGAAGCCCACATTGTCACCGAAAATTCACCTTCAAGTGTCTTAATTTGCACTTGCTTTTGTTCCCATCTTCTGGATTTAGTTTCTGTCGACATTTCACCAAATATCGTATGATCTGGTGTACGGAATCTAGAATTTCCACCTTTTCTTGCTTTTTTAGTTGTTTTTCGCGAAGGTCCAGGACTTGATTCGACATAAATATCGTTATCCGGCACTGGTATCTGATCATAAACGCTCAATGGATCACCACCAACAATCTCTTCTTGTCCCTGTAGTATGATTTCTTCACGTCCTGGTTCTGGGAGTGGCTGTAATGATATCATTTGTTCACCATCATCATCCTCGATCGTTGTTTCAACTGTTTCACATGGTAAATCAACTGGCATTGATTCAATTTCAACTTCTTGTATGTCAGGTTGTATTTCTACTTCACCAATGATGTCTGAGGACGCCATATTAATCTCCGCTGACGCCATTAAAACTAAAAAGCAAAATGGCCTTTTTACTGTTTGCTTACATACTTTTGGGTTATTGGAGAGACGACGCGATGAATAGATTTCTCTCTCTTTTCATGTAGCGCCACTTTAACATTCCATTATTTTAATTGAGAATTTACCTTACCAACATTATAGTCGCACTCTATGCTTATTCTGCTCAGTGTTGGGGTACGTATAAAACTCGTTGTAATTTACAGTGTTATTTACACGCTGTAACTTAAATGAACAACAAATTGAATTAAAAAATGATTGAATTTTCAATATTTATTGATATTATTATTATTATTATTATTATTATTATTCAACAATAATCAGCCGAAAAACAAATTTTAATTAATTATCACAGGTTTTTTCACCGTCAATTTGTAAAGTTTGATTTGCTGGATCCGGTTTTCATTGTCTCGTTATTTGCCTAATGTTCATTAATTAATTTTAATAAAAATAAAAATATTAATAAAAATAAAAATATTAATAATCGAGCCAGAGCTAGTGCACATGCGCATACTCTATCAGTCACTATGGTTACTAGTATTATTATTATAACACATGTTATACACTTGCAATAAACATTTTCATTTAACTCTATATATAAGCTTTTTGATAGATTCCATTTGTTTATTCATTTTGTTATAATTTTCGGCAAATAGCATTTTCCATTTCAAAACTTGGGGGCTAAAAACTTTAAGGGTGGAGTACACTAGCATAGTTTTCGACCGAAGTTCTATGCAGTTCTATGCCAGATGCCATAGGCCCATAGTCCACTTATTACCAGAAACAACTGAATTTTTCAGTGATAACTCTAGTTGTTTCTGGTACTAAACAGTGTACTCCGGCCTTTAAAAACCTGTCATAATCTCTGCGCGTGTGCAGGGACGGGCGTGTATAAAACATAGTTTTAAACATCCTTAGTTTTATCCATTTGTATAAAACATCTCTCTAGCGGTGAAACTTGGAACTATCATCAAAAGTAACCAAAATGAATTACAATCCCGAAAAAAAGCTCAGGAATTGATGTAAAATACTTAGGACAAGCAGTAGCTAAGGAAAAAATGTAGCTAAGAAAAAGATAAGGATGAGGAATGTAGCTGAGGAATTGATGTTGCTTACCACATAATTTTTTTGGCTACATTAATTCCTTAGCTTCATTTTTTCCTTAGCTACTACTTTTCCTTGGTATTTTAATTTATTAAAATAAATTGTAATAATTATATTTGTCAAATAAATAAATAAAATACCAAGGAAAAGCAGTAGCTAAGGAATTAATGTTGCTTACCACATAATTTTTTTGGCTACATTAATTCCTTAGCTTCATCTTTTCCTTAGCTACTGCTTGTCCTTGGTATTTTTATTTATTTAATAAATAAAATACATGTAATTTATTATTAAAAAATAAAAATGTCCAATGCTAGGTCCAAATTTCACGACTAGGGAATTTCATTTTTATAAGTTTACTCAGAACGAGCCAGTGTTACCAACCATACCACAATTATGGCATCGATATTCGGTACCATTCGAATTTCAAAAGAAAGATTTGTTACACAAATATAACAAGCAAACACTTATAGCTTAACTCTCGATAATTGGAGTGACAGAAATAAGCAAATATATATTACAGTAACTATCCACTATTTAAATAAATAATGGAAACTTATTGATGGTGCATAGTGCGTTTGTGATTTGAGTTGCTTTTTGGGTAGAGATTCATCAGAGCTTTCACAAGTAGAAAGAAGTAATTTAAGGCCAAATTGGTCGTTGTTTGTCGGTTCCAATATTGTAGGATGATTTTTCAGCATATGAGAACGCAAGGTTTGATGTACCTTGTACACGTTCTATTCGAGTTTGACACAGCTTATAGTGTGCCACAGATGGATCATTTGAATCAGACTCAAAATAAGACCAAGCATTGATTGGTTGTCTTCTGATTATCCTTGTTTTCTATACCCAAGCACCATTGGCAGCTTTTTTTATGTAGTTGTATGATTCTATCTGACTGGCTAAAAATATAAATTATAATATTTACCTCAGTATTACTAATTATTCATCCCACTGTATTTTCATGTCCTAAAAAATTCAAGTACCTTGATACATTAACTATTAACATATATGTATATATTTGTTGAAATCTTTCTCTGTCTTCTTTCTGTTTCGGCAATGTTATAAAATCGATAAGTTAACCAGTGAAAAACATTGGCTGAGATCTGCTGAGAACTGATTCACATAAGAACTATACGTAGCGCTTATGAAATAACAAAAAAAAATTCTTTAAACTAATGCAATTTAAAGTTGGCACAATGATTCGATACTGCGGGGGGATGAAAATCTTGCAGTGAACTACATATAGTATATAGTATAACTGAAGAGTGCTGTCCTGTTGGTGGGTTACAGAGTCGATTTTTTTTTTTTTTCGGTTGGAGAATAGTTCCACCCTGTGTCAGGTACTCAACCACGCGGTCCGATAGGCACAAGTCAGTCTTACAACAAACATGCAAACATTCACCTCGTTAACATAACTATATTAGATTTTTAAAATACATAAATAAATTATAATTACGTCAAGAACCAAAATAGACATAATCAATTGTGTGATTTGTGATTATTTATTTTTCAGTTATCAACTAGACAACGAAAATTAACAGAATAAAGAAGGCCATTGAAATAAGTATGTAATTATTTATTATTAGTACTCAATTATTCATGGTAGTTTATAAATTTTTTTTTTTTAATAAATTACCTTTCTTAAAATGATGAAGATGATCAATTTTTACTTGTGCCTAGATATTTATAAATATGTGATAATTAGTTATTATGAATTTATATTTATAGTCTGAATTTCTACTCGAAATAATCCTGTCAAGTTAATATTTCAAATTCATACGAGTGACACTGAAAATCTTTTTTTTTTTTACTTTTCGCGTATCCATATACAATAGATTAATCAAAAATTTGACAGATATTAGTTTTTCAATTTTTGACTAACGATGACAATGATTCATTAAAAATCCATTATATTTTTTTGTCGAAATTATGAAAAAAAGTATTTTGTCAAATGTACAAGAAGAAAACCGTTTCAGATGAATCAGCATATCGAGTTGAAAACAACAAATGTAAAATCATAAAAAATAACAGATCGATATGATAAAACATTACGAAACTATTTGACTAGTTCAGCATGAATCTTAATTTTTAACTAAATAAAAAAAAAAAAAAATTAAACTCAAGAGTTGGAATAAGCTCAACCAAGTCATCATTAACAATCAAACTACCCTCTGTGCTATTTATTTATCAACAACAAAAAAAATTAACTCATGTCATGAAGAAATTAAAAATACAACATTATTATTTTATTTAACCACATCCGTTTCAAGAGCTATAAAATTTTTAATCTATAGAATTTATAAAAATAATAATAATAATAATAATAAGCCTAAAACGCCAAAGTTTTGAAGTTAAATAATTTTTTCAGTGAAAAGCTTTTGTATACATATCAACTATCAAGACCATTAATCTGAATATCGTGACCATCGAACCTCTGACCTTTGACCATTATCGCTTATCGTTGAAGAAACAAAGGACAAAAAAAAAAAAAAATACTGTAATTTTCTAAAGAAGGTATAAATATAGAAAAAAGAAAAAAAAAAAACCATATCTATTCACAGAAAAAACAATATTTTTTCAAATCGATTGATTCAAAAAAATTGAATTTTTCTGTATCCAACAAAGATTTAACGATAATTTTTTCTTTCAAAAAAAAATTCGGCATGAAATGATATTTTGCATTCTCCAAGAAATATTTTTTCCATATTCTTTTATTAGTCTATACTTAATAGTGTTCTATTTTCATGTCAACTATATATACATAAAAGCATATGAGTCGTCGTTCTCATAACAATATTTTTTATAGGTATATATTCCCTCCCTTTATCAATTCGATAAAAGTATGCCATGATGTTTGATAATATGAATATTATCGATTCCAATGTCAGGAAAAAAAACAAGTGGCTAAGACAAACTCAAGAGAATAAAGAAAAAAAAAATTGTCAAAACGTGTCTCAAGGCATATGTTAACTCATACGACGTCTTTTTTTTGTACACATATACATAATATGTTAATATGTTAATATGTTATGATGTTTTGATAAAAAAAATGTATTTACAAGTATTTGAACGTGTATGTGTGTGTGTATGATAAAAGTGGAGGCAGTGGATTATAAGTGTAATGTGCTTTCCTGTGGGGGAGAATTCTTAACTCTGGCATGATGCCAAAATAATACAACCCTGAGCTTACTATCAAAAAGACCTTCCCCTTTTCTCCCATCATAGCCTCAACGAAGCAAAGCCATTTTCTCAATTACTACTCTCATTGAGTTCATTCGGAGCTTACCCCTAAATATATAAATATATATACATACATAGCTTTAGATACTCTATTAATTACTGTTTTCGTTTTTCTTTTTTTTTTTTTGATTATTCATTTATTTTTAAAAAAGTTATGTGGTATTATTAAACACGTACGAAAATTCATATCATTTTTTTTATATTTTTTTTTTTCCAGCGTGGTGTGGAAAAAATAAACATATATGAAATGTGATGTAAGTGCAATATTTGTGTTTTACTAATTCTATCGAGTGACAATGATTGCATGATTTCCTCGAGTGTACTTTTACATTTCAGCGAATTTCAAGTGAAAAAAAACTAGTTAATTAGGTATATGAGAAATAAATACTAAATAATATAAATTTATGTTATAATTTCACGTTATTCTTAATATAATTTATATCTATATATTTCCGGCTTTTTTTAAAAAAAAACAATTTTTTTTTTTTTTTTTTTCATATTTTAATGATAATTTATATACGTTATCTATACCTCGTTATATATAAAACAAATAGTGATATAATGGATGAAAAACTTTTCAACGAAAATTAACTTTGATTCAAAAAGTTCAATTGAGTTACTTTATTTCTCTATTTTTTTTTTTTACAATTTTTTTTTGTCAATCAAATTTCAAACCATTGTAATTTGAAATATGTTGATTAATTTTTGTGATTACATTTAAATAATAAATCTAATACGATAATTGATACAAAATATTATCATCAATTAATATCATATGAATAATTAATTAAAAATGATATTATATATCAAATTATAATAAATAATCATTCAATATTATCAGCAAATGGCTGTGTTATTTGAATAAAAGAATTAATTAATATAGATGTTATATTAAATTATCGTATTTTAATAACTATTGACTTTGAATGTGATTGAAACCATATGCTGATAAAATTAAAAAGCTTCGCTTGACATCATTTTTAGTTTTTACTAAAAATAATTGAAAAAAAAAATTGCTATTTCATACGAGTTTTTTAAAAATGAGTGGCGTTTTGTGAATATGAACTATATAGTGACACACCAATTGAATTTAATTGATTTTATTTTTAATTCTTTTTTATCTATTTACATTTATTTTATTTTTTATCGCCTGACGTTTTTTTATTGAGGTATCCGAGTTTGGGATTCATGAATGATTGAGCTAGATAAATAAAAAGAAATAAAAACTAAAAAAATAAAAAGAAAACCGACGCAATAGAATGCAAACGAGTGAACAAACAAGTTGAATTGACTAAATATGAAAAGGTATTATTTACAGAAAACCGGAAGATTCACATTTCGCATTTAAGCATTTTTTATATATTTTTTTTTTTTTATTTAATGGATTTGCTCGTCTACCTTTCATTAGAATATGATCCTTGTTATTTTCGTTTGAACAATGATGAGTCAATTAAAGTTATATCTGTATAGACATCAAGTTATTCTTGGTTACAAAATATTCTCTTGACCATCCCAATTAAATACGAATTAAAAAAAAGTTTTATTTAACCAGCAAAAATAATTTTATGAAAAAAAACCTGGTAAAGATCAAGAAAACTGATTTAATTCAGTGAATAACGAGGTTCTAGAAATAATAATGACTATTACTATAAATAAAAAATGTTCAATTTAAATAAAATGTATATATATTATAACTTGATAAAGCAGTCGATCAATAATAAAAAAAAAAAAGTATAAGATTTAATTTTTTTTTCAACTATAAAAAAAAGCATAAAAACAGCTGCAACAATAGACAAGAAATTTTATTTAATTTTCACACATGCATTTCAGTTTTTTGACAGCTACAACTAACTGTATATTGTTTCTGCTAAGATACTGATTTCATTTGTAAGATTTTTAAAATTATTTCTAAGCTTCAAAGTATATTTTCACGTTGATGGACATTTAAAATGAAACTACTATTTTTCTATATAAAATTCTGTGTAAGCTGGCCAAGTGACGAACTAATCAAATAAACTTGATTGAAAATTAACAAAAATCCAATTTTAAAACAGTCTACATCTAATTCGTGTGTTGAATTAACACGAAAAAATTAAAAAAATATAAACAATGGAAAAAAAGTTTCGACAGATATTATGTGACAAATCATTACTATATAAAATATATTAGAAGACATTATCATCTAATAAATTCAAATTTTAAATTAAAATAAAATGTCAATTAAAAATTTCAGATATGCAAAAAGTGTATTTTAACATTACAATTGTCTTAAAGCTTCCATTGTCTTACTCAAAGTACAGTAACTTTAATACAAAATTATTTACACGTACATGTTTTCGTCCTTTACACTAAATTTTTCTTATTTTACTTTGCAAATGGCTAAACTTTTAGCAGAAAAAAAATCAGCTTATAAAGGTCAGTGCACCGTTGTCTAACAAAGTAGTTGTTTCACTACTATATACACAACTTACTGTATATTATATATGTATATACAAGTAAGAAAATTAGGACGATCATCGATTTTTCTTGAAAAGCCTATATAGTTATACCAAAAAGTTTCACTAGAACGATGTAAGCATTATTGTTCATCCAACAAAAGTATGAGGAATAAATTCGTATCTCCACCTTATAACAATCACAATCTAAATATAGAAGCACTTCATTTCGTCCAATTTAACACGCACATAGTTTATCACAAAACCCTGCACTGCGATTTTCCAGAATTATCGATTTATTTAATTTATATTTCAGTAAATTTTATTCTACATATATTAATAGTATAAATAACTAAATAATTAACCATTGATGTCGTAGGTCAAATTATTATTTTTTTTTTTTTATTATATAATTAATTCGTGGCTTATTATTATTATATCAACAAACCAAAAATAAAAATGCAAAGCTGCTTATGATTTATGTATATGAGTCACTGAAGATTGATAATATTAAATTTATTTTACATCGTGCTTATCGTCAAGAATGTTTGTGTTGAATTAATCATGCAGTTATTGAGTCAGTATTTTTTTATTATTTCTTATAAAATCACAAGGCTTGTGACGATATCGCGAGACTATTACAATCAGCATTGCAATTAATTTCTAAAATATACACACTGCAATATGTGTTAAAGAAAAAAGGAGAAGAGAGAGAGCGTTTATATAGTAAAATAAACTTAGTTTATCTTCATAGTATACAAATTTTTGACAAATGATTCACCAGAATTTTTTATCATTGGCTTTCAGCTGCCTGTATTCCTTATATGTCTATTGCGTATATTATATAGTGCTTCAATATAATCTTTCACTTTTTAAAAAAAAACAAAATAAACAAACATACATGACTCTCGGTTATTTTAGACTTGAATATTATCGATAGTATATTTTTTTTTACTTTTACATCACACAAGTGTATGATATCATGTGATAATGAAGCTGTTTTATCGACTGGACGGTCATAAGCTAATAATTGAAAAAATACAAGCCACATACACACGGAATATACGTTGATGTGCACCTGGGGTGATAAAAAAATAAGCCGATAACAACCGTTATCTTAGAAAGACAGTTCGTGTCTTGACATTCTCAAGAAAACAAATTTTAGTTGCACTCAAAGCCGCGGATAATAGTCATTAATATACACAAAGTGCTGTTGTCTATTCTTATACATATATATATTTTTGTGATTATAAAATAGAAAATATATATTTTATATTTTTCTAAAAACAATAAATTTTATTGTTTACTACATTTCTTGTGTGAAAAAAAAATTAAAAATATATTACTGTGATCAAGTGTGGTGTCAATGCGTTTACGTAATTTCATCGTAATGTTGTATCAGTGTCAGTTATTTAACTCAAGTTAAATGAGAAAATATAAAAAAAAATATCAATGTCAAGGTCAGGCATGATAAAAGTATACGCGGATAGAAGAAAAAAAAATGAGTCAAATAAAAATTGTTGACTGTTAATAGTGTCATAAAAATTCACATAAAATAGACGTAAACTCACTCATTGTCAATACTTGAGTAAACAAGTCTGATTAGGTTATTAGTCCTATTTTATTAGTCAAAAATAAATACAGAAAAGAAAACCACACGTGTCAGTTTATTGAGTGTAATTCTTTATTATATATGTAAAAGTTGATTCATTGATAGCCGATAAGCTTCCTCGAGAAAAAAATCAACCAATTGAGGTTGGTTGTACTGGAAATCGTTGAGAATTGTCGAGGGCTTTATGTTGTATATTTATATGTCTAATCATACAAAATAAATAGGATTTTTGTCTGTGTAAGAATCAATATTTTTAAAAAACTTTGGGACATTTTGGACGCAGTCACTTAACTATTGAGTCCAATTATTTATAAAACCAGTAACTTGTAAAACAGAGTAAAATTGACATAAAAATATTTCGGTACATTTGTCATATTTATTACACTATCAATAACGTCATTCGAATAAGTAATTACATTACAGGCTGTTCAACTGTAGCACATAAAAAGTAACATGTCACTTTGTGCCGGTAGAACAAATATATATACGTTATATAATTACTCTCTTGTGTCCATCTGTCATTCATAATTAAATTTTAGTGGTTCATGTTTAAACAAAAGCTGATACACACATCATTGTATTTTTCTTTTTCGGCTATAATCGTTTTATCAATCTTTTCATGGTAGGGATAAAAAACATTAAATGTCTAGTGAAAAATAAACAATAAAAAAAGCCTGCAGGTGAAGTTGGTTCTTCGTCGTCAAAATAGTTGCATGCTGAAGAAATGGTAAGGAATAAAATAACATGAAGGTAGCTGCTACCTCACAAAAAAAAATGAATAAACGAAAATAAAAAAAAAATTGAATATATTCAATTGTTTTTGGCTTCGTTTAAATTAAAATAAATAATTTTAATTTTAACACACAAGCATTGGGAGTATAGATACGTTTGCACGCGTATCTCTTAAATTCTTAATTTAATTTTTTTTTAATTTAATATCGATTTTTATATCTTGAAATTACAAAATTAATAAAAAAAAAAATTATTTATTTCGTCTTCACCGTTTCAAAGATATTCATTAATTAAAAATTTATTCAAAAATTTATTGTTAGCCGGCTAACAGGAGACTGAATATCTCGATCTGAGAACATACTTACTCACACTCTCTTGTGTATCGCAGAAACTCACTAACTCACTCAAATCTTTTCAATTCAAAGCTCTTTCAATGTAAAACAAATACGTTTAAAAATTCCATTAATATGGAGTAATGTAGAGAAATTCGGAGGAAATCGGAAAAATATCGGAGAAGAACGGAGAAAAATCAGAGAAAATTTTTCGCCAGGTTATCCAAGAGTTAATTTTTTTTTTTAATTTTATCATTATGATTCTTTTTATCTTGATTTTTATTTATATCATTGGGTGCATTCCTTTAATAAAAAATTTTTTTTCGTTTTGCAATTTCGCCCTGTAATACCGACTAAAAACTAGAAACAGAAACAACGACAAAAGTGATAAAATTCTCTATGCCATATTCCAGACTTTACAGTTTACGATATTGTGTGGTACGACCTATGTGACAATAACAAACAATCACAACAAGTCAATTTTCTATTT
>MKYW01000028.1:429294-461122 GCA_015776835.1 Aphidius ervi | reverse complement strand
ATACAGAAAAAAAAAAAAAAAAGAAAACTGTAATTCGCACGTTTATCTCTACAAAAAACTGTCTCAAACTTCCACCACAGTTTTATAGTGATATATAAATATATAAAAGTACAAGATATATGGATCAACAGAACTTCACTTCAACGTATATTTATTTTCCGCGTTTGACCACATAGAAAGCACTTTGTCGCATTTTTGAAACTTAATTTTGCTTTTCTTTCATTTAATTTTTCAATACTTATCTTTTCTATTTCCAAGTTAAAATGTATTGGAAATACTCATTTATGATATATTGAAATCAACAGTTCAGACTAATAGTTGAGTCACTTTTAAGTTCAACTTGTAAGGAACAAAATTAATTTTTTTGAATTTAAAATTCGAATTCATTTATAACATTATGATAATAAAAGATTATTTTAAAATTTGAAACAAATTTATATATTTTTATATTATATTTAGTACAAATACTATTTAAATATAATTTTTCCCAATTGGGTTATTGCTCGTCTTATTTTTATCATTTTTATTAAAATAAATTTTCAAACTTCTTATTAAAATAAATTTCCATTTACCAATAACGATCTAATATCGAACGAAGCATACAAGAGCCACAGATGGTCTGCACAACTTTTTTCAAATCAATAACATTACACATTTTAAATTATATTCTGTTCATTTAAAAAAATATTTCAAACATTATTTTTTTATTACTTTTTAATCATATCTCTTTTTGTTTTAAATATATGTTTTTTTTTTTTCGTCATTTTAATAAATTTTAATTACATCGAAAAAATATTAGTCAATACGTCTGAGTAGATTCTGATTGAATCAACTAATGAAAAGTTTATGAAAAAAATTAAAAACAAAAAAATTGGCATATGAGAGTAAAGAAATAATATTCTAATAAATTTATTGCAATAGGGTTGTACTGGTAAATATATCAACGTGTATAGTTTTTATTTTTCAATGCAATTTTAATAAAAAAAGGCTTCTCATAAAATGTGCTTTTGTGGTTTATATATATATTTTGATGTGTGCGCATGCGCGTCAGCTATAACAAACCCTTGAAGCTTTTATTCACACAAGGGGTTGATGCCGGGTGCATGCCGATATGTTCAGTATGTCACGCGGCCTCAGACGTGATGGTTGTTATACTCGTTAATATACATATATTTATTTTACTTTCAACAATAATAACCTTTACTATACTCACGCAATCTTAAAGAAATTATATTTTCGTTTTACCTGAACGACTTAAAAGACTATTGATTTATATTATATTTTTATTTTATTTTCTATTTAAGGGAGTCCGAACGACAATTCATAGTATTGCCGTTTTGTTTTAATTTTTAGAGTCAGTTAATGAAATAATTATTTATCTTATGCCAAAATTTCAAAAGTCTATTCCAGCTAGTAAAAAAGTTATCAATGTTCAAAGTCAACAACTTTTAACGTAAACGCTAAAAGCAGAGAGTAAAAATGTTAAAAACAAACCAACATATCTCAAATTTTTACAATGTTATTGTTTTGTCAACTAAACAAAAAACGACTTTATTAAAATTTCAAAATCTTGGCAAAATTGTAGAAAAAAAAAATTTTTAAGTTGGAAAATTTTTAACCTGGAAAATTGAACAATCATTGTTGAAAAAAAAAATTTCTCTGACAATTTCTCGGAGAATCAGACGTTTGCAGTGAAAGAGTGGTAACAAAATACGTTTGTGTGCATATTGATACACACAACTGTATATGTATTGGTGGAAAACAGGATCGTCTACTCAACAAAAAGCGAAGAGTGTCGCGTAAAATTTTATAAATTTTTACAATGGGATTGAGGTGCCCTGGTGGCACGTTTTTTGATTCTGAATTCTCGTTCGAACTCCCTTAATATAAAATAATAAATTCCATGGGTCATATTTTATATGGGTAAGAATATTATAATAAATGAGAAAATTGAAAATAAAATATAAAAAGATTTTATTTATATTTTTTTTCTCTGAATCGTTTGGTCAATAATTTAAATAAATATGGTAATATATGGAAATTCAATAGGTCAATTGCCGATTTGAATTTATAACATTGTGTACACAAATGGGTAAAAGAGGGTTTAAATGTTCGATAAAGAAAATCATCATGGAGTGCTTGTGCATAAATAAGTAGTTATAGTAGTCGTGTGGTCAGACCTACAACTGGCCGATCGAAATCAAGCCTGTGACGTATTATAAAAGCCGAGGGGACATTAACATTTAATACTGTAGTGTCACAGTTTTTTTAAATCAATTTTGAATTATATGATAAATCATCATTGATACATCATTACCAATCAATAATTTTTTATTGATATCGCATCTCAAATTTACATTTAATTTACATTATCAAAATATATAATTTAATGATCCTTTTTTTTTTTTTTTTACCTGAAAGTACTGTCGTGGTATTTAAAATCATTTGAAATTAAACGAAATCAAAAAGATCATTGAAATTACGAGTTTTTAAGAATTATTGAACTCGAATAAATAATCAAGTAAATGTATAAATTTTTTTTATAAACAACCACTCGATGAAACTAGCAAAATGCAAATATAATTACATCACGTTTCACAAATATTTGTTGTTTACAAGTTAGACTAAAAAAAAAAAAAATCAGTAAATACCATGATATGAAGTTTCGTACGTGTCCAATAATACTATAAAAGCTTTTTCACTTGTAAAATAAATAATCAAATAAATCTAATTTGTTATTTAATATAACAAAAAAAAATTAATAGAATGTATTTTATTATTGTAGAAAAACTATCAAACATTCAAGTGCTTAATTTGCCTCTTATAGAAAATTTTTCTTTTAATATAATAAAATTCAAAGTTTCAAATTCAAACATTGGAAATAAATTCAACGGCTATAGCGATTCATTTAGTTGTCGTAGTTGAATTATTATACGGAGTTTAAGTTCAGTCACGACACGTAAATGTATAGTTAAATTTACTAGAATTTTTTTTTTTTTTTTAAATGCAAATCAATATATTTTATTTTATCATGTTGAAACAAATTTTTTTTTATCCAGCACGAATAAGTTTTATTGATATATTTTTTTTGAAAAATAAAAATTTGAGCTTTTTTTTTCTTCTATCATGCAAATATTTAGCTATGTACTACTACGAAATGCAATGTACCTATATATATATGTATCTAAAATTGCATATAGTAACATTGCAAAATTTAAATTGTATTTATATGTTGATATATTGTAGTAATACACGGTTGCATATCCTTGGCATATCGCATCACATACCAAGCACGCTTTTCGGTTTTGCGCGAAATTCACAGACATATGACTAACACAGAAATGATCAGCACTTTATTCGCTGTTTATAGTGGCCCAGTTGTTTAGTGTGGTGGGATGCTATTTCCTATGCCTGAGTGCTTGTGACAAATGTTATATACAATGTATATATGTGACTATTATACCTTCGAGTCGAATGAGTCATGGCTCACAAGGCACGCAACGCCCCGCAAACCTGATGATTAAACAAAATATTATAATCGAAAATAATAATGATACGGTGACTTGATTATTTTATTTATTTTTTTAAATATATTTTTCATGGAAGGGTAAATATAATTTATATTAAATATAAATCTAGCTAGTATTTAAAAAATATTTGAATTGTATTAAAAATAAATATATATTACATACATATTTATAAGCTTAATCAATTTTTTTTTATATTTATTTTTTATTTTTTATGTATGATCGTTCATGGAAATATAATAAATATAAAGTATGTTTATATTAAATTTTTATATTAAAATTATTACCATGAAATCCATATTTATTTTTAATAAAATTTCTATTTATTTTCAATATAGTTTATATATATTTTTTCCAACTTAAAAGCCAGTAATAATTCATGTAATTATCTCGCTAGTTTTTTTTTTTAAATTTATTTTTATCAACCATAAAAGCTATTCAAAAAAAGCTTTCAATTTTCGTATTATAATCTCACGAATACACTTGTTTATTTATTTATTTTTTTTTATTTTCATTTTGTTGAGAAAAATAAAAAATTATATAAAAAATACAAGAAAGAATGAATAAAATTTTAAATTTCAATTAAAGAATATGAAATTTGCAAAAGTTATGAGAAATTAAAAATATAATAAAGATAAATTGTAATTTAATATTTCTACTGCAAATTCTCGTAAAATTTTTTTGTTTTGATTGAAAAAGAAACTTGTAATAAAATCGATTGCCATAAAATTTATATGAGTTCTCTTTTTACAACTCAGAAAGTCGAAATTTGCAAAAGTTTATAAATTGATACAAAAATTTTTTATTTATTTTTTCTTATGAGACAAAAAATAATAACTTTGTTTTGATTTTATTGTAAATTTAAGATTCCAAGTTATTGAAAAACTTATTTATAATCTTATTGATAATTATTTTATTTGATTTTCAAAAAAATTAAGTTTTTTTAAATTCATCTAATTTTTTTAACACAGACTTCATCATGTAAACTTTAACAAGATACACGTTGAAAAAAAATTTAACAACAATCTATAGATTTTTCTTTGTATTTTTTTTTTTTTTTTATTATTTCTTTATAAAAGTGATCATCTATTTCAGCTAGAATGGATAGGCATGCAGAAGCTTTCTTTTGTTTTCCCAAAGTATAAAAGGAGAATAATAATAAAAGTTTTTTTCACAAAATGATTACGACTTACACAACTTTTGCATTAAAAAGTAAATCAAAAATCTTAAAATTTACTGACTCAACATATTTTCTGATTTTTGAAAAAAAATATTGATACTATTTTTTTGTCT
This sequence comes from Aphidius ervi, assembly GCA_015776835.1. Taxonomy (NCBI): domain Eukaryota; kingdom Metazoa; phylum Arthropoda; class Insecta; order Hymenoptera; family Braconidae; genus Aphidius; species Aphidius ervi. The sequence continues at coordinate 456,302 of MKYW01000028.1, read as the reverse complement.
TTTAACATTTTTCCATAAGAATTAAACTTTTCAACGCTGCATGACTATATTAATCTCTCAGTAATTTCTTCTACCCATCATCATGATGGCCTGCAGGCTTTTGCTAATTCGTATGAAAAAAAAAAAAAAATAATCCCTCTAACGTAATATCTTCGAGGCTTATAATTCAATTAAAATCACATAAATTTAAATTAATTAGTCCCTAAAGATTTTATCGTATAATTCAAAAGTTGATTTTGTTTGTCACTATTATTAATTAGATAAGATTCTCGTTAAAATCACGACAAAAGTATTAATTACAAATACTTTTTTATTGACACATTTTGTCACCATTCATGACTTTATCAAACCTTTATTAATTGAAGTTACAATATGAATTAATAAAATTGAAAAAGTTCAATCTTAGATGGAAAACTATAGCAATGTTTAACTGGTATATATTTTCAAGTATTTTTTATCATAAAGTAAATGTCAAACCAAAAATATTAATAAAGAAAATGTTAAATTAACATTTTTTTTCATTTATTTTGGAAAAATAAAATTTGTTTGAACTTTAATATTAAAATTATCATATATATACAAAATTAATATTTTAAATATGTAAAAGAATGCTGTTGAGTTAAAAATTTTCAAAATGTTAAATCATCGTTCACCTCAAATATCAATTTTACATTTTTTTTTTTTACTCTTGAATTTTTAAAATTTTTCAATTAACGTCCAAAATGAATGTACATCTATTTTGATATTCAAAAAATGTTAAATTTTAATTTTTCCTCTCACTGAATATACAGGATAAAAAAATAAAACCATACTGTACACTCTACTACTCGATGGACTAGTCACTATATATAATATTTCAAGTGGTTGGATGATTTCATTTTCCAGGCAATATCAAATGATTCTACTGTAAAATTTGGTGACACTCATTTCACATTTTCTAATGTGATTTTGAATCATTTTAATAATTATATCCGCTTAAAATCAGTGGTTCAGTCGTGCATTAAAAAACTATGATTATATAAAGTAATAAAATTCAGTCAATAATTTTCAATCTCGTTTGTAAAGTACTATTTTCAAGTCATTCTTTACACATGACTACGTATTTATATTTTTTAATACATTTGATCATTTAAATAAAAAAAAAATCTGTATATAATTCAGAGTAGTTTAAAATGATTCATAATAATTTCAAGAACGATCACTCTTTTGTTGTAATTTTTCAATTAATTATTATAGTATTTTGTACTAGCTTAACTAGAAGCCAATATGAAATCAAAAATTACTATTTAATAATTGACTTTTATTTCGTTTAAAGATAAATGATCAATGATCAAAATTTAATCCATAAGTTTGTTTATAATCGCGATAATTTTTTTTAAGCTCACTCATGGTATATAAAAGAAGTATGTATGTGGTAAATATATAAAAAGTTTGAAATAAACATTCAGTGTTATAATAATATGCGAACATTGACGTAGAAACATGCAGTTGAAAGGATTATAAAAACAGAGCTTATGCAGAATGCAATGTATAGGGACGAGCTGTAAAACAATCGATAAAATTCCTCGAGTCTAGGCTAACATGTAGTAAAACACCACTACCAGTGAATCCACTATAATCTTGCCATCGGCACAGTTTATATATTTGTCCACATATATATGTATGTATGTATGTATGTATGTATATATATTTGTTTTAAATATAAATCACAGCCAATTTCATGTTTTCCGGAAGTGATGAGAAAATTTATCTGTCACAGATGGGTCTTCTAAAGCAACTCAAATCACTGACTAAAATCACACGAATACACATACACAACATTAAGACAATTTAACGAGAAGCACTGAAATGGCCTCGAAAATACATGACAGCCAACATAATTAAACCTTACTTTAGCAATGTCAGCTTAATTTTACTCAACTCCATACATAATAAGCTCTATACATTATATAACCACTAACAATCACCAGTCTTATTATGAAACTAATTATTTTTTTGATAAAAAGAGATATAAATCTATCTTGATATTTTTTTTTAATAATCCAATTTTTGTATACACATTTTATATACTGAGAAAAAGAAGAATTTTTTTAGTTCAGTCAAATATTAATTTTTTTTTATAAAAATAAAATTTATTTTCTTTACAAATAATTATTATTGCATTTAAACATTGAATTAGTTTTTCTTTGTGTATAGAAATTATTTAATAATCAATTATTATATAATAATTGTAAAATGTGTTACATGATGTAAGTCACATGAGTCAGCACAATACGTGGCAAAAATGATGCTTCGTCAATGGATAGTCAATATCAAATACTCACTCAAATTCCAGGTCATCAAAGTTTTTTTTAAAGAAACAGTATATTTTTTAACATGCATCGGAGAGAGTGCTTTTTCCCATACAGATTTTCATGTATAGTGCATTAGTTTTCCACTGATTTATAAATGTCTTAAGGAATATACTTTTTTTACACGATTACCCATGTAAAAATGATTGACTTCATTATGAATTCAAGCCAACTATTTCTTCACGGGAGGAAATTTATATTGTTCATGTTATTTAAAAATACAAATGGCCAAACGATTCATAAAAATTGTATAACAAAAACAAACAAAAAAAATATTATATAAAATAATATAACTTGTAGGGTAAAAAAAATGGAAATTAAATTAAAAAAGTTTGATAATGAGTTTGAGGAAAAGTATTTTTCTGTAGAACATTTAACATTCCAGTAAATAAAAAAAAAAAATTGAATACTTCAGATTAACCTCCAACGGAAAAATAAAAAAGAGAAGCAAATGAAAAAGACTGAGTACTGCAAAAATCGAGCTTCAAGAAAAAAGACAAAAAAAACGAGAAAGATAATCAGGTCTAATCGATCTTGGTTGACAACTTTTTCTCGACATCATAAGCTTGCAAAACTTCTTATACTGACGGTCCTCAAAGCTAGTGGAAAAAATAAGGATTTTATCATCTACGAAAATCCAAATTCACCAACGTGAAATTCTAAAAAATAAGCTCGAAAGCACAATGATTAGCTCTATATTTTTTCATACCTTCAACTAGCAAAAAAAAAATAAAAGTCTAACAAAAAAGAAAAAAATTATGAGTTTATCTGTGATGATATCTTTTTACGAATAGTATAAATATCGTACATGTATTTTAAAATAATAATAATAATAATAAATATTAACAAAAAAAGGTAGTAGAGTGGAATCACAAGAGAAGCAGGCATGTGAAAAAGTGTTAGAGTACAGAGGTGTTTTGCGTAGACTTGTGCGTCGGTTGAGTAGCAGTGGCGGGTCAGATAGTAGTAGAATTCCCGGCGGTGGTGCTGCTGGGGGTAGTGGTAGTGGTGGAAAGGCCCAATTGACGGAAAATAGTAATACCACTATCACGGTGTCAGTGAGTGGGGGTAAAAGCTCGGGCCGCGGTAGCCTAAGCAGGCGTTCAAGCCGTGAGCCAAGTCCGTCATCAATTGTGTCATCATTTAATCATGACGCTAATGAAATTACCACTAGTGGTAACAATGACAATCTTGCCACTTGCAGTGGTCAAGATTGGAGACGGCTAGTTGGCTCAATAAAACGTAAAGTCAGACGCAAAGTGCCTGCCAGTAATTTGGAAAACATGAGTGTTGCTTCGTGCAATCAGGATGCCAACAAAAATCACGATGATTTTCTTAAAGCCACCATGAGAATTTTCCTGGTTGTGTCACCACCCATGGCCCGTGTTCAGGTGAGATGATTAAATGTCAAAACAAAATAATGTATAATGTTTCTTCTTTTCTTTATGAAAAATTTACATCTACACTATAAAAATATTTTTTTAGATTCAATTTTTTATTTCATATTAATTTTCCTGATTTTCAGAATTTTCAAAATTTTTAGGGCTTTTCATTTCACATAACTTTGTGCTCATAATTGCGTCAAAATTTGAAATTTCAATTGAAGTATTTTACAATTTTCATCTAAAATTCCGTTAATTTTTTAACTTCTGCAACCTCAAACACTACGGAATCCAAATGAGACTTCAAAATGAAAAACTTCGTTTTAGAAAATCCAAAAATAAATCCAAATATTTTATTATTATCAGGGTTGAAAAGTTTCTGTTAAAATATATAAAATAATATTATATGTTGGCATTTGTGTGGCAAAAAATATGGAAAAGAAATTTTTAGTTTTAAAAGTTCGATAAAGTTTGTTATGAAAAAATTTCTATTCAGTAATTGACAACATTAATCAAGTTTTCACCAATTATTATTTATTTCTTTTCTAAACTACTCGACCTTTGTCATTTTTATTTTTCATTTTAACGATCTCTTATGTATATAATGGTTTTTCTAGTTCTATAAAAAAGCTCCAGCTTCTCGTCTAGTATAGACAAGACACCCTCGTAAACGTTTCACTTTCACATCCATTCGGAAAATAGTGTTCTGACAAAGTTTCGGTTATTTATTGAGAAGGTAGTTTGCAGTAATTTTGTTAGCACTTTGTGGGTCATCTGTGATGTAGATTAATTATAGTTTAGTCAATCCAATTACAATAAGGCATTACCAGCACTGAAATTGAACGTCAGAACTGCACGAAGAGAAATCCCCAGCAAAAAATGCTCTAGATACTCAAGAAAAAATAACTGTATAGTAACTTAATTAGGTATCTTATTCTGTATTTTTCAATTTTTAAAATAATCATCATTTACTGAAGTCACGAATGGTTTTTTTAAACGAAGCGATTCATGTGATAACTTTTGAAATTCGGCTATTATTTGAAACTGTACTTGCAAAATTGAATTGTATATAGAATCAATACAAACTAACATATTATCCCTATTTCAAATAATTGAGTCTTTAATATTTGATTCATCAGATAAACTGTGTCAATACGTAGACGTTAAATGCTCCATTAACGTTCGTATACTAATAATTTAACAAACACTTTGTGAAAGCTCAATAAAAGACTATCGTAAACGTATTTTACGAAAAGTTTTTTTTTATATATATAGGATATTTCCAATAAATTGTAGCTTAAATTGCGTGATGATAAATTATTAGTTTCAATGCACCATCGTCAATTCTACTTATTGAATTATAATACTCAAACTAATAATTTTGAAACTTTGAATGTTGAATATACATTCAAGGATCAATTTATTGTTCTCTCGTAATTGTTTTTTAATTTTTTCAACCCATCAAATGTACCACGTTTAAAAAATTTCAAATTATTACCACATGTATAATAGTAATTTCAAAATTTCGGATATTTTTCAAGCATTAAATTACAATTATCTACTTCATAATGATTTACAAGTTCGATTTTTGTAAACTCAAATCTATACTGATTTATTAAATCAAGCGAGATATTATCTCACTAAAATTTGATGACGTTCAAAGCTCGTTAGAGCTTTTTACACTTACTAAATGATAAAAAATCAAAATAATTAATTCAGCATATGTTTTTTCTTTATAATAAAATATTTTTGTTTTTTATTAATAAATTATAACAATAATCTTTTCATCACCAGAAGAAAGGCTTTATTCAGCCTTAATACTGCTATGGTGTTCTGGAGGTGTATCATTAATTACAAAGCTCATTGCTTACGTATCTTTCTACATTTATCGATCGTTCTTTGTGTAACCTCTCTCATTCCCCAATACGTATACCGTAACCGTGAATAAGGTTGTCACTATTCCAACTGTTGTATATAATTATATATTCATTTTCAAACCGATAATAAACTGTCACACTTAATTACAAACGAATGATTGAAAAATAATATTATGAATAAATATTGTACATACAAAAATATCATTTTTTGTTTGACATGCCGCAGGGGAATACTATTTGTCAGAAGAACAGCAGTTAATCGATGTTTGTTTTGACATATGCCAATGTCGACCTTTAACTTCCACATTTTGCCTTGATGTCGTCAGCTGATGATAAAACGATATACATATATATATGTACATTATTTTTTTTATTTTTTATTACAGTCAAAGTGTTGTGCAATCCATTTTTTTTTATGTCTTTATTATCAGTAAAAATCTGTGATTATAGCTCTTTTCTCTTTTTTTTTATTTTTATATTAAAATGAGACTGTTTTTTTTCTGTGATTAGTAATCACTGGTTACTCATTTGAATAACTTTTTTTAGCTCGCATTAGTTGTAAGAAAAATAAAAAAATTCAGGGCAATTTTTTAATATAGGTTTGCATGATCTTGATTATTAATAAAGGCATTTTTTTTTCTCCTCATTGAATGACAAAAAAAAAGGCATTTTTTCACCGGAGATTTAAATTATCCTGACTGCCAGTTGTTAGTTTTTTTTATTGAAAAGTAATTTTATTGAAAAATGTAATGCTTTTTATTAGACTGACGATATCAAATTGTAAAAATGAGCTAAAATATTGCCAATCTAGGTGTTTATGGTATATAGATTGAATTCAATAAAAAAAAAAAAAAAATACTATGCTTGGATGGGCTGCTTCGAAAGATATCTCGTTAACTTTACCCAGGACTATCGTGTCTGTACAAACACACAAGCTTTTATCATCCAGAAAAGCATTTTATTTATTTAATTCTCTCAACACCGACGGCCAATCTCAGCATGCTGAGATTAATTTTATTTTTTTTTCTCTTTTCTCTTTTCTCTTTTCAAAGATCTACTGTACTTTGATATATACTTTAAGTTTAAAAATAGAATGAAACAACTATACAACAACAAATGACACCGTAAAATATAGTTTATAAGTTATAAGTATAGGTTATATTCATGGTTTGATTTTAAGAAGCTTAAATACATAAGTTACATTTTTTTTTTTTTAGTCTTTTTTTTCCTTTAACTTTGTTACAATTTTATCTCGTTTCATGAAAAAGCACTTGTATCTCTGTGTAGAAATATAAGAAGCTTTTGGTTGAATATACACCCCTCAAGTAATTCGTTCATTTTTTTTTTTTCTTTTATTTTTTTTTCAATTCAAATTTTTCAGGAATCATTATATTTTTTCCTCCGTGAAATAAAACTTGATAAAATTCAAGGAAACATGATAGACATTGAGGTCATCAGTGCATTTAGCTTTATTTCGGTTATCCTCATTATCCACTCGAAGTGAACAGTGCCGTGTACATAATCCAAGGATAAAACTTAAATTTAACATTGTAAAACTAACATTTCATTGTTTGTACAAAAATATTTTTACATTGAAAAAAAATACAATTAAATAACAAGAGTCGAGAATATTAATTTGAAATTATATAATAAAAAGAGAAATTTGTCTCTACTTGGATTAAGAATTTAATACGAAACTCCGTTTTATATAATTTGAATGTTAAAATATATTTCTAGACTATCTGAAATGTTAAATTAATTTTTACTATTCAATTTTGAGTCAAAATGAAAATGTTATTCAATATTTTTTTAACTTTTTTTTTTTACATTTTAATTGTTTTAGGGTATAACACACATTAGCCTAGTGTTAAAATAACACATTAATTCAATAAAAAAAACCTTTTTAACATCCAATTGATGTTAATTTGCCATTTTTTTTTTTTTTTTTTAACGTGTCAGAATAACAAGTTGAAATAAAATAAAATTACAGAACAAACTGGATATTTGTTTTACTTTTTTTTCTGTATTTTTTTCGACTTAATTAAATTACTGAGAGATTTTTTTATTCATCCAAACTTTAAAAATCAATCATTAAATAGATCAATATTTTCCGTTTGTATATTTGAATGAAAAAAAAAAGTTCTAAAGAAAATGAATATATTTATTTTTCTTCATTTTCGTTGTACACGTATTGGAGAAATATTATATTCACATTTATTTTCTTTGTTTTTTTATTGTAACATTTATTACAATCATTATTATAACCAAAAGAATATAAAATCTGCATTTTTTTAACTATGTATCAATTTAATTGTCAGAAGAAGTGAGAAAAAAATTATTAATCCCCAGGCAAAATAATAATAATAAAAATGTGTTTAATCTTACTTGCAGAATATATATATGATGAAAAAAATTAGGACAACCGAACAGATAAAATTGTATTTTATTTAATTATTGATATAGAATTCCCCTTTTACTAAAATAAAGTTCCAAAAGTTTGTTTAGTAATTAAGTCTTTGAGTAAAAACATTAAGTTTACGATAGTTTTGGAATGACATTTAGACAGGGGATCGAGCTTCATATTGTGATCAACTTTTATCAAGTAAATGTATATATAATTAAATATTTGTATTCATAACACGTGTCATGTATAAAAAAAAAAAAAAAAAGATACATACATCATATTAAAATCTTCATATTTAAATTATATTTTAAATATATACTTTTTTTTCAATTAAATATATGCCGGATATGCTTACGTCAGCAAAAAAATCAAGACATATACAATAGTTTTGCTTCTCGTTCCCATTTCATTTTTCGTCATATAGTCAATCATGATCCCCTGACGATGCTGATGGATAAAGATCGTACAGGGTGCGCTCTAGTAAAAGCAATCGATTACTATCATATATACAACCTCCAAGTGACTCTGACCCACTTAAAATAACCAGCCTTCAGGTAATTTTCTGTGACCCTCGATTATTTTTAATGTTCCATAGAAACAATAAAATATGATGTCTGCAGATGTTGATGTTGATGGGTGACTTGATAAAATTGTTGACTTTGGCGTTCTCGACTTTATAAACTTAGCAAGAATAGCATCATCATCATCAAGTTGATTTAGACTATATCATCAAACGATATTATTTATTTATACGTATTATGAATTTCATTTGTAAATTCTTTTTACTGGATTATTATTAGTTTTATTTCTTTTCAATTTTTTAATGAAGAAAAAATAATTGAATAAGTTTTTTGAATTTTAATTTCTTACAATTAATACTTTATTTTTCAGGTACGGTCAAGATCTTTGAGCCAACTTGACATGCTGGATACAAGTGAACAACCACTAACAGGCAATGCCTCTCATGCTCAACAACATCAACTACCCCACAATCGCTATCATCAAACATCCCAGCAACACTCGCAGAATCAAGTGGATTGCAGTCCAAGATTACTTGTACCGAATGCTCCATCACTCACTGATTCATCGCACACATCAAATCGTAACAAGCATAAACTTTCACGTTCTCAGGTAAGCTCAATAACAATTATTACATTTTAACATAAACTTTATATAAACTGTCAAAATACTTGATATTGTTACATCAACATTATTTTAACGACTGACATGCAAATATGTATTATGAGAAATATAATTCACATTAAAATGTCATGAGTATCTGCAGAAGACACAAAAATATACAAGCAAAAAAAAAAAACATTTTTCAATTAATATTTAATTTATTTTTACTATTTTCCATATTATCTTTTTACTTTACTTTATACAAAAAAACAAGAATGCCTGAGAAAATATAAAAAGTAAAATTACAATGTCCATCTGTATACATAAAAATGTCTGTTAAACATATATAAAGTCAAACCACTTGTTAATCTCATTAAGTCTGTCAATGGAACAAAGAATTTTTCGTTTGAAAAATTATACAAAAAAAAAATAAAAAAATATACTGTATGTATAAGTTAGACATTTGTATGATTGTGTAAATGAAAAAGTAACCCTCCAAATAGCTGAAAATGTAATTCCTTTAATTAATTAATGAACAGATAAATAATTCAATTTCAAAAAAGCTTTCAATGGATACATCATCCACAATTTCGATGTAGGATCAAAGAAAAAAAAATTTCGGTTTATCTTCTTCTGAAAGAGACAACTTTTGTAGAAAAACATTTATCGACTATTCTTGTATTATTGTTATTATCAAAATGAGTACTGTAATTTGCATACAAAATATTTAAAATTATCAATCAAGAGTTAAAGTTAAATTGAGTTTAAATAAACTCTTAAATTGTATACTATTTATGCAACATTTCATGTCAACATAGAATTTAATTTTCTGCTATTTTCAACATTTTATTTGTGCTTTACTGGATCTATCAGTAAGATTATATTTTAATAGATATATATTTTTTTTCCAATATATTTTTTTCAGTATATCGATATTAAAGTTGTTGCCAAGTTTTTTTTTTCTTTTTATTTGTAAACTTTCATGAAACAAAATTTAGTAACTTTAATAAAGGTTAAATTTCAAAATGAATTTAACGACAATAGTTAAGCTGTTTAATTGCGACATCATAAATTCATAACACATAAATTCAAAAAGTTGTTTGAAAGTTGTATAGTAATTGTAAATAGCCAACAATTTTCACGTATGCCAAAGTTTCAATTGAATAGTATACAGCCAATTTCATTTATTCACCAAAAATTTATTGTTTTTAATGCATCAATAAAATTAATAAAAATATGAAAACGATTATTGATTGACCAAAAAACTCTGTAAAGTATGAAGCTAGTAATATTTTTATTTTGTGCAAAAATTTCAAGTATCACTTTGAGATATATATTCTGTCTGTCAAGCTCTCTGGAGAATTTATCTATGTAACTTTTCAAATACCTATTTTTTGAGTATTGCCATAATTCTTGGATATGTTACATACGTTTTGAAAAAAGAATAAATATGCAATTCAAGAAAAATCATGAAAAGTTGATTCATATTTATTTTATTTTTTCAAACATGTATATTTTTTTTTTTTTATACTGCATGTACTTGATGTAATTTGCTATTTATTTTAAAAATATATTTATGTAAAAGTATATAGTTTTCATGAGGACCTCATGACAAATTTTCAATGGGTGCACTCCAAAATTAACTCTTGATACTATATTTTGAAAAATTGTTTGAAAGTCAAAAGATAAAATAAAATGTTAGTCAAATGAACAAACTATGACACAAAATCTTATTGATTTAAATAATTAGAAATGAAGAAATTTAAAAAGTATTGCTTGCTATACAACTTTGAATTTCGATTGAATAAAAGATTAACTAAATTTAAAAAAAACACGAAATATAAATACATAGAAAAAAATAAAATAGTATAAAGATAGTACAGTGGTTACTACTTTTTTTCAAGAGTTCTTCAATTGAGTGTATCACTTGATGCAATGTAAATAAAAAATTCGTAATATGTAAATATTTTTTTTTCATCAAATAACTTTTATTTTTTCTTCAAATGTTTCTTCAATTTTTCATCTTTTTCACATTTAAAAATCTATATTCAAATCGGTAAATTTTTTCCATATCAATGAACGATTCAAATATGTTTATTTGCTTTTTTTTATATACATAAACATATTGATAATTTTCAAATTAATGGATTTTTACGTGAGTATATTTTTCAGATAGAAAAAAAAAAAATTATTTATCAAAAAAGTTGAATTTACGATACATAAAATTGATGTTCATGATTGATGCACATTTGCAAATTTGATTAATCTCTAAGTTAAAATTAAATTCAGAGATTTATCATATAGTTTTAGTGATGATTATATATATTTTATTATAAATTTCAATTTAGCTTTTTTATTTTTTCAACTTTACTTACCCTATGACATTTTATTTCCAATATCATCACGATATATATAAATAACTTTTGTCAATAAAAAAAAATAAATAAATAAAATGAAGAAGGAACTTTACAAAGTAAAGATAGTCCAAAGTACATATTGAAATAACTTTAATATTTGTTTTAAATATTAAATTTTTATTTTATTATTATTATTTTTAAAAATATTTTTCAGGTATCAAGTAGCGAATACTTTAGCGTTAGTTTTGAAGTGGGTGAAGATACTGGCTCATTGGAACGTGAAGAATTTTTACCAGCAACAAAAGGAACTTATCTTGTGTAAGTTGCAACAAATTAATATTTATTTAATATATCTGATGATTATGTGTATTCATGTTGAAACTGTTAAGCTCAATCACCAGTCAATTCAAGCGTTAACAACTGATACGTAAAATTTCAAAAAAACAAAAAAATATTTATATTTTAAAAAAATATTCGAAATTATTGTTCTGTGGATATTTATTATCATAGTCAGTTGAATGATTTGCCATTAAATCATGTTGGATATTGAGTCGTTTAATGATACCATGAACACTTGGATGGCATTGAAACATGTTGACTAGTTTGTTTGTCAACCCCCTGCTCTCCACCAAGCTTTTCGATTTGACAGCAAACATTAATAAAGCCTATGTTTTATCACATTTTTATTATTATTATTTTTCTATATTATATTTATTGATTTATTTTCAGTTTACTGTTTATAAAAAAAAATTTTATGATGAACATTATAGTAAAGTTCGTTATGAATTTATTGAATTTAATTTTTTTGTATTTATTTATGATTAATAGAATAAAATAAAGTAATAATTGAAAAGTTTTGACAAATATACAAGTTTGTATAGCGAACGAGAAATATCTTGTTATGCAGCTGTAATGTAAAAAAAAAACATTTGAAAATCTTGTCCTCGGTTTTATTCAAGAAAATAATTGAAATAAAATTATAACAATTAAAATAATGTAATTTAAATAAAAAACGGATCTAACAATTGTCAGAGAAAAAAAATAAAAATCCAGGCTAGTATAAATCTATATATTGTTATAAAATTTTGATATTTTATTTTTTAAATTTAAATTTTATAAAATTATTTTTGTCATTTTGACGAATGTAAAAATTTTATATTATGTTGTTAAAATTTTTGAACGACCTAGTTCCATATTTTATTGTTATTTTGAAATAGAAAAATATACTGTAATTCCTAGTGGATTTTGCATATATAATTATGAGAATGCACTTGGTTTCCAGTACAAGGATGTTTCTCACAAACATATTCATGAAAAAAAAAAAAAACAACATAAAAAATTTAATGTGCTTGAAAAAGTTTGAAAATCCGGAAATCCTTGTTCGACAAGTGAATAAAATATCAAACAAAGAAATTTATACATATTGTCTTTTCGCTCAACAAGGTGACTTAGAAAAAAATCTTTTAGCCGATAAGATTTTTTTTTCCAGCATCTAAGCAAACGACAAAGAACAAAAGCTTTGTTTTTCATGCGTATTTTTAAATTCACCGAGTTTTTTTTTCACTTCAACCTTTTGATTTTTTAAATTTTTGTTTTATATTTTTTCTTTTTTGAATTTTTGTTTTTGTTACTTTTTACTGATTTTTGTTTTTCAATTTTATTTTTTTTTTACTTCGTCAACCACCAAAGGCGTACGTCGCTTCGAATTCACTAAAATAAAACACCCATTTCTGACATTTCCATTTTTTTTCTTTTTTTTTTATACATACATGTACTTGGCTTGTAACATCCTGTCAGTATTAATTTTTGTAAAGTTGAAAGAAAAATAAAAAAAAAAAACATCTTTTACACCGACAATTTTTGTACATGAAATAAAAATAGTATATCTTTACAAAAAAAAAAAAATATTTTATTACTCTAATTATCCTGTTTTTTTTATTTTAATTCAAACTGATTTGATAAGAGTTGTTAAAAAATTAAAACAAATTAAGTAATAAAATAAAAAAGATTGACTTTATAAATCTACCCAATTATATATTACTTAATCGAGCATTATTAAAAATAATTTATTATATAAAATTTCAAATTTCAAAGTGATGTATTAATAATTTAAAACTTGATAAAATGGTTATAATCGCCAACTGACGCATTCCGGTATATATTAAATAACTTCAATTACATTTAATTACCATAGTAATTTAATGTTTTTGACGCATCAAAAAGCGTGTGTTGAGCCATTGGCCATTAAAACATTTTATATATATATATAATAATAACGTATGTGTGTACATATAGCACACTGACAAAATTAATAACTCAAATTATTATCTCAAATATCCATACACGAGTATTGAATTTTCAAACTAAAACTTATTTGATATAGCAACATAAACATATGGCTCACAAATGTTTAATGTTATTTATTGTTATTTTATTAAATTGCTTATTTATACTTTTTACTTTCATTTATTTATTTTATTTATATGTATATTTTTTCTTTTTTCAACAGAGATGTACTTGGAGCAGCATGTGAACATCGCAATGTCGATTTGTCACGTGTCGACGTCTTTCTCGATACCTTTTCATCACCTTTATCGATACTAACCACAGAAACATCGAATTTGGGAGGCAGGCACTTACGAGTTACTGGTAATAATTCAACTTGTCATGTGATTCATTATTATTTTGTTTTTTTTTTTTTTCTTTTTTTATCATCCATCATAATGATTCGTCTATAAAAAACAAAAGTTATATATTTAATATATATGTATAGCCAAGTAAATTATATATTGAAAATGATTATAAATTTTATTAAATATATTTTTTAATTATAAAATGATAAAAATAAATATAAATTACACCCTGGTAGAATTCTGTCCAATTTTAATGGACTAAACCTAATTATTAGACATCAAAAATGGCAAAAAAATGTATTAATTAAAAATGGGTGTAAACTAGATAGTTGCTACCTATGTTTGCTGCGCAGTGGGTTCGTTCGAAAAAAACTGGTTTATAAATCGCTAGAAATTAGATTGAAGTTTTAGATGGTTAGCGACGTGAGCGTTCCTATCGTTAAGAATAAGTACTTACTCCAAATACAAAATAGATATCTAATAACTTGCAATAAAATTGATATTTTAATAATGGTATAGAGAAGTTGATCCCAGCGCCCTGCGTTCAAACAATCATTCAATCAATTACTAAATCTGATATCTTATTGACAAAGCTGTACATAAAGCATGGACATGAAGCTGGACAAAGCATAAATTTTTATATTTTATTTTTTTTTGTAAAACATGTTGCGGATAAATAAATCTAAATTACGTATAGTAGAAAGCAGCGTGGATTGAGACGAATGCACAATAGAGTAAAGTTAACTTAAATGAGTGATGACAGCAGTCAAAATAGTGAAAGTGAGGTTAGTTAATTTGCCAAAAAAATCTACGGAGGAATCCTATCTTATTTTTTATTCAAATTGATTTCGGTTTTTCTGTAACAATAAATAAAATAGTAAAAGATCATTTTTATGAATTTGGCAATCCATCTGGCAATTCTAGCTAATCTCACTGATAATAGTTTAAAGCCATAAACTATCTAAATACTAGATAAATCTTAGTCCATCAAAACTGGACAGATATTGGCTAATGTAGCGTCTCAATACCCCCAACATATACCTAATTTTCAGTCTATAAACTAGCTATATAATGTTTAAACTCCATCGAAAATGTCTAGTTATTAGCTAATTGTTGGACGGAAATTCTACCAGGGCATTTACAAGTGGATATGCAAATTTTAAATATATTTTTTCGACGATCATATAGATGTGAAAATATAAAAACATACAGAATACGTTTTGAAATATAATTCGAAGTTTTAGATAAATGTAATTTATATTTATTTTTAAAATAAATTTAAACATATATATATATTTTCAACTTGGGTATATTTACATCGAGGCAGTTCATTTATGCCTGCTTTGTCACGTAAATTTTCTATACTGAAGACTTTGAGACTTATAAATTGACGAATTTGATTATTCCAACTTATTAAGATAGCCTTATGCATATTCCTGATCACGTTCAAGGCGCGCATGAAATGCTATATAAGTTGACTTATGTATGTACATTTTTTTTTTTTTATAATGCTACTAAAAGTACTAAAATGTTTTTCTATTCTTTTTTTTTGTTTTCTTATTTTTTTATATCGATACGAGTCAGCAAAGATACGACTCTAAAAAGAGGACATTGACAACTGAGTCAAGCAATTTTTTATCATCAAGTTTACACCTATATATATATAATATCTGCACTCGAGTAATTGCATTTACTCAGCAATTGTGAAAGCAGAAAATATCTGTATACTCAGTGTCATGATATAATAATATCGATTGAAATTCCACCTTTATGGCACACACAATAATAATAATTTTTAATATATATAATTATTTTTCTATTTTATTTTTTAATTGAATTTTTATGGTAAAGATTATAATTACTATTACAATAGCTTATTAAATTTTTGGTAAAAAATAAAATTAATTAAATGAAAATTACTTTTTCATCGTCTCGTATAAGTATGACAATGCTTGTAATAACTAATTAATTAAATAAACATATAAACTCACGAAAATTCAATTGAGGATTCCAATTATTAGGAAAATTTATTAGGAATGAAGACTAGAATTTCAAGCTTGTTGAAACAGTGTTTAAAAGGGTTAATAGACAAAGGAAGTGTTGTCCTAGAATGGCATTCAACGCCATGCGATTTTGATGACATCATTCATTATATACATTATATACATACCAAATTATTAATGTACAGAAAATACAAGAAAAATTACTAGGATTAAATTGCTTTAATGACGTCAGCTACGATTTTTACTACACCACTATAAAGTAATTATTTATGTGGATCTCTTTCCGTGCAACCGAGACACGATTTCTTTCTCAGTGTAGCTGTGGTTCTTATTGATATTGTTTGAAATTCAAAATTTTTAATACTACAATGAGAAGTGATGTTAAATGTTACTGCAATGAATCTTAAATATTATTTGTCAATTTAGATTGACATTGAAATTTGAATAAAAATATATATATATCTGTGAGGTAAAAATTTTAAATGATGAACCTTGAATTTTTCTTTAGTAAAAAAATAATAAAATATTTCTTCGATCATGTTTAAATTATGTAAAAATCACGAGAAAAATACGGAGAAATTTTTCTACTGAAAGAGGAATAAAGATTCTTTAATTCAATAGCATAACATTATTTAGGCTACTGATTAATAAATACTCGAACGAATCGAGTGTGAATTACAAAACCAGAACACGTTTGATAAATGATTGACTGTCGAAAGCACGACATAATTTTTCAATTTGATGAATGTCAATCGTATAGCTTTCAATTACGTATATATAATCCAATAAATTGAATCTATTGATTAATTTTATTTTTTTATTTCAGCAAAAGATGAGAGACTTACTTCGAGAATCAGTCAAAAAAATAATCCAAATGCCTCGTTACGAAAGGGTGGTGTAAGTAAAAAAAAATAAGATAATAAATAATGTGCATGAAATTAAAATAACAAAGTTCTAAAGTAGTATTATATATATTGTTTATAAATATTATTTAAGCAACATTTTAGCATATCAATAAAAAATATATAAACAAATAATAAAAGGTAACTTGATATCCTCTTTTCTATTTAAATAAAATTTTATAAAATATCTTTTAAATACAATATTTATTTACATTTATTTTAAATAAATAATTCAGTTTTTGAATAAACTATACAAACGTTAACAATTTGCCGTTTTAATATATATATATAAAGGTCACAGTCCAAAGGGAATAAAATTCTGACGCATAAAATTTTCAGATCAATCGAGAATTGAATTTAAAACACAAATCATTTGAATAAGATAAATTCAATAAAACATTTTTATATATATGCAGAATAAAATAAATAAAGTTTAACATCATACTATTTGAAATTTCATCAGCATTACTGCCATTGAAATTGAAAATATAAAGAAAAAAAAAAAAAAAANAAAAAAAAAAAAAAAAAGAGAGCTATATGACAGTTTTTTTTTTTTCTTGGATAAAAGCAGTATTGCTCACAAAGCGTCTCGTCTACGTAAAATATGAATCATAATGAAATAAATTCGTTTTAATTTTGACAATATTATTTCAGAGTTATCGTGCCAGAAGTGGTCGTTTTTTCAGTGTTTCAACTGAGGACTCTAGCATGGATTCGACTGAAATCGTTACAACTGGCAGAACTGGAAGTGGAATAAAGTCAAGTAAGCAACGGTGGAGTGGCTTTTTTACAAATACAAAAGGAACTAAAATGGAATTACTGGTTGAACAACTTAATAGCTACACAAAACATGGTGTACCACAATTGTCAGAAATTCAACTACCTTATGATCCACTTGCCACTCAAACAGGTTCGAAAATTTTATTACTTAAAAATTGTATTAAAATAAATTCAAATAATCTATAGAAGAAAAAAAAAACATTAAACGAAAAAACGTGATAGTCAAGAGATGACGATGAAAGTTTTATTATATCAAAAAATATTACTCGGTAAAAGGAAAAAACTTTTCGTAGCACTTTAATTTTTTCGAACATGCTTACAAATAAGACAGACAACATTTAGTTGTATTTTATTTTTCTGTCTTTTGTGTGCAAAAAGAACAGTGTTCAGATGAGAACAGGGTCTGAAAACATCTAAAGCCAGTTGACCTGGAAAGCAGCAGTCGTCGGTTCGATTCCCAACGGGGATAACTTATTTTTCCAATTATTTATTTCTTAAATGATAGATAAATCGATAGTTAACTTTTTCAGTAGACATAATATATTTAGCCTCGTATACACGAAATTATTATGCATTTTTTTATCTTACTTTTTTTCCATTTCCCACTATTTTACAAATACCATTTATTCAATGATGAGAAAAAAAATAAGTCACAATTTATCAATCTTTCTTTTTATTGTTAAAGTAAGTGCCATAACAATCATAAATAGTTCCAATAAAATTATTTCTAGGTAGATAGGTTATATATTTCTCTAATTTACCAAATTCCTTTTATTTATACGTCAAATATATGTATATGTATACTCTACACTGAGAAAAAAAAACCACAAAAATTGTTGTGAGAGCACAACAAACTAGAGGCGAAATCCTATCCTGTCGCTTTTTGTTGTGCTGCAACAAAAATTGTTCTATCGTTAAACAAAATTTGTTGTGCTACAACAAATTTTATTGTATCGTTGAACAAATTTTATTTAGCTGCACAACAATTTTTACCATCCAATAATATTTGTTGTGTTGCTTAATAATATTTGTTCGGCTGCTCAATAAATATTGTCCAGTTTCAAGGCAAATATTACCGTGCTGCACAACAATTTGATTTTCGGGTGTTATCGGTAAGACTCGGTCTTGTTCGTGTGCCTCGGTATATCTACATGGCATTGTGTGGAATTTTCTAAGTCAGTCTAAGTTGAGATCAGCTTTGGTGTGACTGACGTTTTGAAAATAAATTAATTAATCCCAAGATGTCAAGTTTTAATAACATTTTAATCATTGAATTATAAACTAAAATATTTGTGAGCAACTAGATAAATAACCAAACTTGATATTTAACAAATCACATCAACAATAAAGTATGAAATTATATGAAAATGACAAACATAACCTGCATCTGTCATTTTAATGCAGAGATTTTTTATTTTAATCTTTAATAATTATGAATATGAAAAATAAATCAAAGCATTAATTTGAATTAATTTTTTCCTTAATTGTTTTCCTTCTTCTTTTTAATTATCATAATGAAAATTTATTTCGTAATTTTGAAAAAAAAAAAATTTAATATGGTTTTAGAATTTTTGTTATGTGGAATAATAAAAATTATTGAACTAAATACAAAAATTGTTGTATGTTCAACAGTTTTTGTTTGAAGCATAACAAATTTTGTTGTATGTCTATTAATTTTTGTTTGGAGCATGACAAATTTTGTTAAACAGCACTGTAATTATTACTCTGCCAGATGAACAAAAACTGTACTACCGGCAGAACTAATATTATAGAGTTTCAACTTCGCCTCTACTTTGTTGTGCGGCACGACAATTTTTGTCCTGTTTTCTCAACAATATTTGTCGTTTTTTTTTCTCCGTGTAGTGAATACACAATTTATGTAAATAAAACAGAGCAAGCTTTATATAAATTAAGATATATATATATATAAAATTCATGCGTTGGTATTTTGAATGCCCTCTAGATCTAGAGAAAGACTGGAGAGACATCGTTGACAATTGGAAAATACTCAGTGAAAGACAACAGCAACAACAAACAGCACTTTGGGAACTTGCACAAACAGAAGTTGCCTATATAAGAACACTTCAAGTCGTTACGAATGTGGGTTGAAAAAGAGAAAATAAAACTTAAATAATCACTCAAGTGATATGGCTAAATATTTCATCATACTCAAATAAAATAATTAAGCTATAAATTTTTAAAACTTTTTAATAATAATTTTCAGTTATTTATGGCATGTCTGTGTAATCTACAATCATCAAATATTCTAAATGAAGTTGATCGAACAAAATTATTCAGTAATATACCAGATATTTATGCTGCAAATTATTATTTTTTGACGGAACATGTATTAACAATGATCAACGCAACGAAAAAAAATGGAAAACCATTAGATCCAGGACATTTACTTAATGGTTTTGAAACATTTGAAGATACATTTTCACCATATACAAGATATTGCTCAGAACAAAGCAAGTGTCAGCAATATTGTCGTGATCGACTTAATGACAATGAACTTTTTACAGCCTATTTAGTTGTAGGTTTATTTAAAATTTTATTAATTAACTGTATAATCTTTTTTTTTTTTTATAATTTTAATTTTTTTCAGTGGTGTGAAACACAAAAAGACTGCAATCGGCTAAGACTTCTTGATATATTAGTAAAACCAATGCAACGATTGACTAAATATTCTCTACTGCTCAAAGCAATTCATAAAAATACTGAAGATGAAGATCAAAGAATTGAACTGACAACAATGGTATAATAATAACTTATTTATTTTTATTTATTAAATTTTATTTTTTAGTTAATAATATATAAATAATACATTGTTATTTAATATTTATAAAATATATAATACTGTATTTTAAATGACTTTTTTATTTTTATAATATTCACAGATTAAATGCGTGGATAATTTCGTGGCCTCGGTTAATGCTGCATTACGTAGAACCGAGGAAAAATCAAGATTAGCAAATGCAGCTGCTCGACTTGAGTGCTATGATGTTGTTGAGTCCAGGGACGAAGAGCTTGAAAAGTTGATTAAGTCTTGCAGTTATCTTGACATAACAGTCACACCAATGCCTGGTTGTCCGAAGGACGCACTTAGAACCCTTTTACGTGAGGGAGACTTTAAATTACGTGACACCGTAACGAATAAAGTATATACTTGAGATTTATATAATAATTTTATATTCATTATACATAGAAGTTTATAATTAAATAAATGAGTCTAAAATTTATATCACTATATAAATTTAAAATTATATAGATCTAGAAAAAAAATATAGATGTATATATAATTTATTATTTAAAAATAAATATAAAAAAGATTTATTTTTATTTTCTAATTTTTTAGACGGAGATTCATGTTTTATTGATGACAGATATGTTACTATTATGTAAACCATCAACAAAAAAAGGATCAGCAAGTAGTGGTTCTGGTTATTCAACTGGTTCACTTAAAGTCATACGTCAGCCATATATTGTGGATAGAATACGTATTTGTGAATTAAAGGATTCATCAAGTTTAGGATTTGTTTATTTAAATGAATATTGTGTTGCATCAAGTGCATTTGTTTTAACAGCATCTGAGCCAAAAATTGCCAAAGTAAGTTTTTTATATAAAAATAGAAAAAATTTATGTTTTTATTATTATATAATATTTATTATTTTGATTTTTTACATATATATCCATTTGAATAAAATTTTAACAAGTAACGTAACGTTTGAAAAATCAAATACATGTCAATTTTTGATGATCGCGAGAGATTTTGCGAGAGTTTTAACAAACACACTTTTTCAATGTACGACAAGCGCTTGAAAATGAGACTAATTTGATTAGTAGGTCAAATAGTTTTCGAGCCGTAGTTATTTCGGTGTACATACATTTTTCTACGTGGGTTTTTTTTTTNNNAAAAAAAAAATAAATAAAAGTGCTATTGTGTTCATTTATCAAGTAAAAAAAAAAAGTTATCAATAGGTGCTAGTTTCAAGAGTACATATACACTATATATAGTCAAAGATTTAAAACTAATTGAATTTGTCAGATCATGAATTATAAAATTCAGACCAATAGAAAATCAGTAGTAATTTCAATTAAAATTTAGTGAAAAAGTATAACTTTAAAAATTTTTTGGTTAACCATTTTATAGTGTTGATTTGTGTCAGACTTTTTTAACATTTTTTTTTTGTATTATCTTTGTGTTAAATAAAGCCTATTATTGAATTAACACAAAATACAAAGTTTTTTTAATGAAAGGTTTAGATTGAAAAAAAACAAGACGGAAAGTAATTAATTAAAAAATTAGGAAATGTAGTAAGCCAAGACAATTGAGTTTTCATGTATTCAGATAATAAAAGTCATGAAATTTTTCATGGTAGTAATTACATTTATCATATATATTGATATATATGTATGTATGCATTTAATATATATCAATATATATAAACATATATATAGTCTTGGATGGAGTCCCTGAGAAAAGCCCAGCAACAATTTGCAATAATGAAGATTCCACCGTTGGGTGATATGCCAGGTATTGGTGGTGGTGGTGTTGGTGTTGGCGGTATGAGTAGACAAGCAAGCACGTATCTTGGAGATGGTGAATATGAAATTGAAGACAGTGATGCTTTACCAAGGACACCTCGTGGTAGTAGCAGAGCATCACGAGTTAGTAGTCTTGCACACAGTCACAGGTAATTATCATAATATATATAATCAAAACATTGATAAAAAAAAAGTTTCTGTATGACTTGTAATTATTTTATTTGTTTTTGAAAAAAAAATTTACGCTTCAGAGATTGCATTGCATAGAAAGCAATTATTCATTTTTTATTAGAATTTTTTTTTTTTTGTCGATAAATAATTTCTTGAGTGCTTGAGTACTAAGCTTGATTACAGCAAAAATTATTTTTTAAGCTAATATTTCTCATGTCAATTAGAAAAGTATTAAAGTAAACAAGTTTTTATACATTTATAAGTTATAAAAACTTTTTTTCACAGCGTAGTACTTTTATAATTAATCGAAAATAAAATGATAGATCAGTTAACCTTGAATGACAAAATTATTTAAAATGACAAGAGCGACCCCGCGCCTCCGGCGCGTGGTTATCCTATAATATATATATTATTGTGTATGTTTATTATAACAATTTTCTTCATCATAATTATAATTTTTATTAATCACGTGAAGTACTTTTCTTATTTTTCATTTCCATGAATAACTATATTTATTTCAAGTTAATAATCAATATTATAATTATCGTAATGAACAAAAATATCATTTGATCAAACTATATAAACAATCATTGAATCATTTTAGTTGCGTCGTTGCTCGATCTGAGTATTAAAGTCATATTACAGCTTTTTATAAAGTCAATTGTATTATTATATTTGATGAAAAAAAATAATTAGCAATCACACGTAGCAACCACACACTAACTTTTTCTATTTATGTTTACTTATTTATATAAATATTTATATTTTATACAATATTTATATCTATATATTATTTTAATTAAGTAATATTAATAAATATGATGACGTTTTTGATAAACGTAATAACCATAACGTAGTAACCAAACTAACTTTTTTTATTTAAATATTAATTTATTAATACATATCATACTTTGTATTAATCAATATAAAATTTATTTAATAATACTTTTTTTATTAAATATGAATATATAGAACTTAATAAAAAGCTGTAATATGACTTTTGATCTAGGAACGACACAACTCAAATAAATTAATTGCCAAAAATAAACAAACGTAGCAACCATACAACAACCCGTAGCAACGTGTTAATATGAGAGAGAAAATAATAAAATATTAGTTATAAACAAATGCTAAAAAATTTCGACCAATCACATCACGAATAAAAAGCGGTCAAGTGTCTTTTTTATAATAGGATAATTTCCATTGAATTTTTATCTCTGTACATTCATGTGAAAATTCATAAATTTTTCTAATAAGACGTATATCATAAATAACGTCATGTTTGTAAAAAGACTTGCTTAAAGTTGCGGAGTAGTTTAAGACTGTCATACATGAGGTTGCTTTTTTAATTAAAAAAATGATAAATTCTGTATATATAACATTCTTGTTCTTGTAATTACGCGACTATTTAATAAGGGTGCCACATAGAATTCTTTTTAAAATTTGTAATGCTGTCTTAAATTTACAACATTATATTACAAATCCTATTTTTAATTTTTTCTGTAGCTACATTTTTATTACTATATAAAGATGACGTATAAATTTTGTTCCATTGATAATATATGAAAAGTCTAGTTAAAAAGTAATGATAATTATTTCTCAAAAAACTACCACTTACTCTCAATATGTTTTATATTTAGTGCATTATCTTTCCATGTGACTTTATTAATGCAATTATATTTTTAACAGTGGAAGTATGGAAATGGAGTATGCTTCACCAAGTGGAAGCAGTTATCTTCCTTGTTATAACACAAGTAGAAATGTCAGTGTCGATACAAATGATCCACCAAGGGCATCAAGTGTTTCATCAGAAGAAGGAAATGAAGTTGGATCTGGACATAATCAACGACCACTTCAAATGAGGTAATGGTTTTAAATAAAAATATCAAAATTGCAAACAAATTTAAAATCTAAAGATTTATTCATTTTATTTGTTTTTTTTTTTTTTTTTAGACGGTCATTATTGAGTAAATCCCCAACTCCAAATACGTTGAGCGTTCAAGTGCCAGTTTACTCCTCACTAGGTCAATCCTTACCAAACCTAACACTTGCCGCGTCACAACAAACGTCAACAGTTTCAACACCCCCAAATTCTTTACTCATTGTTCCACAAATAACCAAGAGTAAGGATACATTACTCTCACCTGACCATAGAGGTATGTTAATATTAATATTTTACTCAATGGAATGATATCAATCATGTCATGAATATTTATCGCATACATATAGATGTGACTTATACAAAATGATATATTTGAGAGTTTAAATTTTAAAACAGTTAAAAAAAAGATGATAATATATTATACACTTGGCAACATTTTGTATGACAGCTATATAATGATATTAGAAACATAAACTTTCATGAAAACCCTTAAATATTCAAGAAGACTATTTGAAAATATATCTTGTAAAGTTGTGAATACACATAGTAATACATATATCTAGTATACTAATTAGTAAGACTCAAAGTATTATAAATGTATAAGCCGTTGAAATACTCACTTGAAAATATTCTAAATCCAGATATAATCCTTTTTTCAAGGATGAAAGAGAAAATAAATCCTCACAACAAAACAGGAAATAGGTTTATACAATTTCCTCGTATGTTGTTGAATTCAAATAGATTAATTACTATAAGATAATTAATTTATTCACGTTTATATTCAAGCTGTCATAATAATAAAAAAAAATAAAATATTAATTAATTTTAAATAGAATATTTATGTTTGTTAAATTTGTAATTGTATTTATAATTAAATTAGGTATATCTTATCCACCACCATCACCACCAAGAGTTGCTCTGAGACGTGCACGTGCAGTCTCTTCATTTAATCAAAACTAGATACATTAATTCAGCTGTAAATCTGAATGTCGAAGCAATTTGATGATAGACGAAGAAAACTCGAATCAAATCAACAAACATCAATTACAATAAGCAGTGGTACATTTAAATAAAAAAAGTATGTTATAAATAATATTATCAATATTAATTATTTAACTAAGAATAATAATATTTTTTATTCTCATTTTTTTTTGTCTTTTTATCAACAGCACAAACGAAGATAATTGATGAAGTTCATTCAGTGCTTAATAGAAAATTAAAATTGTAAAAATAATAAATAATAGTAATTAATAATAGTAATAATAATCAATAATAATTATTAATTAATAATAATAAAATTGTCAAATAAAATTACGTGCATTTGCTGCACACATATGCACGTGAGACAATGACATATATCAAATTGAAATCAAAAAAATAAATTAATCAATAGAATTGTTTTTGGAACTGGTTTTTACACATATACAACTACGAAATGATAAACTCAGACAAATGTTCTAGTTATCACGTACGCATTGACATGGACTTTGAATGTCCTTTCGTATTCATGCAATTGGTAAGTAATTAGATACATAGATTATTTTAATATATATACATGTATTTTGACAGACAAGTGCGCAATATAGATGCACTTGTTTCCGCACTTTTCACTTGTCTTATATTGATGAAATTAATAATTAAATATGTAAAATTCTGTTGCAGATCGGGGGCCATTTAATGTCATCAAGAAAATACATATGTTTTTTTGAAAAAATATCAAAAATTAATTTTTTTTTATTAAAATTATATTATTGTTAAATGAATTTTTACAAATATATAGTACATTAATTTATATAAATATCAAAAATTTAATTTTGACAATTAAGATGCGCCATCAATCAAAAAAATAATGTTTATTTAAAATTAAATTATATAATGTATGATGTTATTAGAAATGACGTTTCAAAATTCAGAAACAACTGATTGTAGATTTTTTTTCGATATTACATTAAACTTTAGTACAAATATATTCAAATTGACTGAGAAAGAACGTAAGATATCAAGTTATTTGTATTGACTTGATCATTTTACATAATTGAATTCACTTCTAATAGCTTGCATTTAATAACACACAATAATAATTAATTATAAGACACTAAGGCCTAATTAATAATAATAAAAATAAAAAAAGAATATTTAAAATTATAATATAAATTGAATGAATAAATTGATAAAATGCATTATTCATATAATAATAATGAAATAGAACATGAATTGTTATTAATTTATTTATAAAAAAATATAATGTATTATAAATATGTAGTTTATAATCCCAAATTTGTAGAAATTTACAATATATTTATTCAAATATTTATAATTGTTATTTCAGTAAATCAAACAATTAGACAAAGTCGACCAACAAACTTCTTAACTCTTTGATTTTTCTAAATAATTTCATTACAGATTAAGTAAAATAATTATCTATTCATTTTTCTTTTAATTTCAAAATCAATATACTCGATATTAAAGTTACTGAAATAAATAATTGATGCGAGTATTTTTATTTTAAAGTTTAACAAGTTTTTAAGAAATAATTTAATCTAAAAGATATTGTGTCATTTCAAATGATGGATAACAAAAAAAAAAAAAAAAAAA
>MKYW01000028.1:415899-429288 GCA_015776835.1 Aphidius ervi | reverse complement strand
AAAAAAAAAAAAAACAAATTATTTATTTCTACAGAATTATTTAAAAAATATAAATTGAAAAATTGCAAAAATTTTAGTTCTTTTTTATGGTTGCTATTACTATGATGATTGATTAAAGTGAGTTTAAACGGAATGGTGTCAGACATCGGTCACAATTTACAGATGGAATTGACTAAGCATTTTGTGGTTGCTCTTTGCCTGCATAAGCTTTAAGCTGTACACAAGGGGCAGAAACAATCATGACAAGAAACATTGATAGGATCTAGTCTGTTTAATTAATTATTTGCTTTGCTATGTCGTAGCTTTGAGTCTTTTCTTGTCGAAACCAGGTAAAGTGTTTATGGTTTTTTATTGTATATTTGAATTGATTCCATTATCCGAAACACGATCGGTAGCAATCGGTAGTCTATTGGTTCCAGGCTCTCTCTGTTGCCAGGCTAGCAGAACTTTATTACAGGTAGTAACAAAAAATATAGTGGTATTGGGGACTCTGACTAGAGTGTCTTACTTACCTCCTTTTTTTTGCCTCCTTGGTTGAATTGATTTACGATAAAATATTAAATCTTGCGTGTTTCCAGTAGAGACGTAGGAATTTAAACTTTTTTAGTTCAATTTATACTCTGACTGAAGTAATGTTAAGGGATAATGTTGTTACAATAATATCGCTTGAAATAAGTTAGCAATTGCTTATAGAAGAAAATATACGTGCCTTTGTCAATAAAAAAAAATATATACTTATATTGTAATATACGAGGCAAGACATTTACAGGCATGCCACATGAAATACCTCCTTAGAGATGCCCATTTATGTATCAACCATTCAAAATAAAAAATTTACCGATTCCCTATTCTGTATTCCTAATAATTTCAGTGATTTTTTAACCCTTTGAGGAGTAGCAGCACGGTGTCATGTGTCTTCATCATCATCGTCGTCGTCGTCGTGGTGGTGGTGCAGCAGCAGCAAGTACATTCAGTGTCTAAAATGTATAATACGTTACAAGGAGAATAGAAACAGAAAGAAGGTATTTCG
Organism: Aphidius ervi; assembly: GCA_015776835.1. Taxonomy (NCBI): domain Eukaryota; kingdom Metazoa; phylum Arthropoda; class Insecta; order Hymenoptera; family Braconidae; genus Aphidius; species Aphidius ervi. The sequence continues at coordinate 428,258 of MKYW01000028.1, read as the reverse complement.
AACTCCGAAAAATCTAACGAAAAAGTGATGTCAGTATTTGACGCTAGAGCGATAACAATTGTAAATAATAAAAAAGACATGAGAAAAAAGGAAAATCAAAATTATTAAATGACAGTCAAGAAAAAATTAATTTAAAATTTTTTTTATATATATATTTATAAACATTCTTCTAATGTACAAAATTAAATCGACATTTTATTAAATAACTGTACTAAATTATTTTTTGTTAACAATGCTATGTGTTACTCCATGAATTTAAATTAACCCTAGTCATTGAGAACGTTAACAGATCACATCCCAATACACAAATTATCACAACTTAAATTTTGTTAACAATATACAATAGTTTACGTAAATTTTTTGGACACAGGCGAACATTAATATACTTGATTAATAAATCTAAGCTAATTAGAAGGCCTTTTTTAAACGTCAACTATGTACTTTTTTAAATAGGAATACAATATTTCATATAATTTTTAAACAGAGTACGTTTGAAATTTTTTGAAGAGGCAAAGTTTCTACAAACTTTTTTATTTCCATCAATGTCAAGCTAGCTTATTTTATCACTGACAATGTTTCAGCTTCAATCCAAGCCTTCAAAATCTTGACAATCTCAATAAAAATGGACTGGTCTTGGTTCAATCAATAATTCTCTTTTTTTCATACCCACTCTAACCGAAGTAACTTTTCAATATTCACCTCCACACGGGATGAGTCCCGTCATTATAAATTTTTTTTTTTTTGACTAGTATAAATATAAAATCTTTTATACGATCAACAAAATTATTGATGAACGTTATATTCGAATATTTTATGAACCAAGCGAGCACAAATGACATTAGCAATCATTAGCAATCACTTGACATGTCTTGGCACGTGCGTACCTCTCCATGCTCATCAGCCAAAGTTTCAATAATGTCAAGCAGCAAATCCCGACTGAGTTGCTTGAGTCGCGGAAGTCTAGCCACCTTTAACAACACAATAAAATATGTTAATTTTTACTTGTATTTTTCTTTTTATTCAGTTAAAAAAAATAAATTGTCAACTAACCTTGCCAAAATGATGAACAATGAGATTTAAAGCATACTTCTTCATATCGCAAGCTTGCATTCTATCAGCAGCCTCCAATATTTGTATAACATTTTCAAAGGTAACATTCATTTCAAGATTTTGTTTGCAAAATGCTTGAAGTCGATTATTTGTAAAACCATAGAAAACTGGTGCTGTAAAGAGATAAAGTGAATCCTCTGGTGGCATAGATACATCAGCATAATAAATGTATCTCATTAGTGATGCAAATGATTCAGATGAAGGTATCATTTCACCAATTTGAATATTAACTGTATTATTTTCTGGCATAAATGAACGAAACATTGCTTCAAAGTAACTACATCGTGCTGCAAGTATTGCCTTGTGGGCTGGTATTGGCGTACCATCTAGCATCAAAGTAATATCACAAAATTCAGATCCAACATTTTTTAAGAATATTTCCATATCTTGCTCGAGTATTGTACCAGTACCAAGTAATTCATATTGCTTTGAAAATCCACGTGTTTGTGGCATTTGTCTTCGTCGAATAATTTCTACCATTAAAGGCTGATCTAATGTCTCAAACTCTTGACTCATAACAATTTGATTGTAATTGCTATCTTTTACCACAAAGCTCAAACAAAATTCCTTGATAAAATAAAGCTGTAAATGTGCTGCATTATGAAGTGCTTCTAGAACATTTGCATGATTAATTGTTGCCTCAAGATAATGAACGCAAAGCTGCTCAAGTCGTTTCATATTAAATTGTACAGCAAGTCTATAAACATCCATCATGAGAAGAACAATTCTATTGCCTGGTTCAGCATCTTCAATGCTTTTTGTTGGATCAATTCTATCAGTATATATGTAATTCAATACCATTTCAAAAGCTTCAGGTACTGCATCAGCCAATTGAACTTCAAGCAATGGTAAATCTTTGATTGGCACATCAGCACTACCAAATACTTTTTCGAAATGTTTTGTTCTTTTTTCTCTAGCATGACGTATTTTTGCTGATAAAAATTGTGATCTTGCTGCAACAAGTGCAATGTGTGCTGGAATTTTTTTTTCCATTGGTTCTGTACCAACAACAAACTCAACATCACAAAATAATTTTGAATTTAATAATCTTCCAAAATCATCATGAAGTGTACATTTTGGATAAGAAGAAAATTGAAAACGATAAGTTTCACCAGAACGAATATTATTATCAACAGTACCTCCAAATATAAACATAGCTTCACTAATAACAGCTGCTGCATGAAAAAGTCGTCCAGATGGTATTTCTGATTCAGAACAAGGATTAATAATATTCCAAGTTTGTGTATCAAGATCGTAGCAATGAAGATCATTTGGCAAAGTTGAATCAGCAGCTCCTCCAAAGACATAAAGATGTCGATCAAAACTTACCATAGTATGACCATAACGACGAGGTGGTGGAGGTGGTGCACCACGTAATATATGCTCTGTTGATATTCTTGTCCAACGTTTTTCACGAAAATGAAATTGAAATAAACTATTTGTAATTTTTGCTCCACTTTGACCGCTAAATACAAACATAGATTCACGAGCAACTGCTACAGGAAAATTACAACATGTTGGTGGACAATCACCAGATTGTGTTACTTCTTCCCAAATTCTTAGCTCTCCAGGAAGTAAAGATATTGTCCACATATCATTGAGTCGTGCATTACCATCATAGCCAGCAAATATCCAAAGTTTGTTATCATAAACAGCAGCTCCATGAGCCGAACGAGCAACTGGAGTTTTACCAATAAATTTCCATTCAGTCCACTGGCCATTTTGAAAACGATACTCAAAAAGATCATTTTTATTTGTTAAATTTGAATTTGAATGAATGTCTCCAGTATAACCACCAAAAACAAACATTGAAGAATCATGAATTACTGCTGAATGATGATAGCGAGGAGCTGGAGGACTTCCAGTTGCAAATGCACGTCCCCAAGATTTTTCCTTAACATCAAAACGAAGAAGATCATTTAGCATTCGTTTACCATTGTCTCCACCAAAAACATAAATTGCATCTTTGTAGGCTACAACCGTATGTTTGCTCCGTCTGTAAAAAAAAAAATACAGCTAAGCTCTATGGTACATTCAGAGTTTAAAACCCCATTAACACCCAATAAATATATTTTTTTTATTGTTAAGCAAACATCAGTATCATGGTTCTTTATGTAGCCCAATTATTTTTTTCACCATAGTAATGAATGAACTCACCGTGCCCCAACGAATTCATCACATTCTGGCATCCTCTGCCACCGATGAACAGTCTCAAATGGACCAAAATCTAGGGTTAAACATTCTGCAGTCGGATTACTGTCCATTTTTATTTTTTTTAATATCAGATTAATCTTCGTTCAATCTACTTCATTATCCCTGAAATAAAAAATATCAATCATCGGTTTTTGACAAGAGCCATAACAGTTAGTAACTATCACTTCTATCTATCAACAAAAGAATTTTGGTACCATTTAATTCGTATTTTATTCATTTTCAAACATGATTATTATTTGTTGTTATAAGCCTAGTTTCACAAGACAACAATAATAAACAACAATAACAAACAGCAATCAATGATAAATGACAGGCGACAGCAATGCGTGACAGCTGACAGATATCCGCTGCAATGCGCTGCAAAAATTAAAGTCCCTTGCAACATTATGCACGTGTAAACTGTAAAGTGGTGTAAAGTGTAAACATGCTTGCTGGGAGTAGGGATGCGCACAGTGCACTGTGCAGTGGTGTGAACTAGGGTTTTTAATTTACCGGTGTTTTATTTTTTTAGCGTCTTTAACCGGATTTTTTACCGGTAAAAAAGCAATTTTAACCAAAAAAGGCAGAGCTTACCAGAGCCAATCACAGTTCGCGCGGGTAATTTCAAATAGTTTATTTCATCTTTATTGTGGATATATATTAATAAATTAACAATTAAATTTTCAATTTATGATCAAATTTATTAATTTTATTATTTATATTAATAAAAATTTACCTTTTGAGTAAATTTTTTTTTATATATGTGAATACATAAATAGTGTTTATTTATTAAATATATAATATCATGTATCAGTCATTACATATTTTTTAATATTTACACTTTCATATTATTATTACTATTATTATAATGCAATAATATTACTACATAAAAGGTAATTGAAGTAGTTGAATGTTTTTTTAAATAATATTAATTTTTTTAGTACTCATTGCATAAATATCAAAAATATTAATATCATGTTCAATACAAGCAAGAATTTCAGTTCAACTGAAACATATACATTTACCTCAAAATATTTTTAAAATGTATCTTACTTTTGTCCTTATTTTTGGCATGGAAGTAACTGACATTTTTTTTTTTAAACAAATGAAATAATTAAATGATAAATCATAAGTTAACTCACTTAAAATATAATTTAAAAAAATATTAGACACATTCATCAAATGAAGGACAACATCCATAACCATCTGCTTCATCATCAGAATCTTCATCATCAGCATCAACTAAAGTTGGTGGTATTTTAAAACCTGGTCGTAGTAATTCAAAGAAAGATTTCCAGTAATAATTATCAAATACTGACAATGGTATATTGGTGGCAATACATGCTCGAGAAAAAGCAGCTTCAAGTTTTTTTTGTTCTTGAGGAGTCACTTTGTCAATAAAATAATCTATTTTTTTCTCTTTATCAGCACCTTTAAAAACATACATTTTCGTTGATGTCTTTGTTGTCAAATTATCAATGACATTGGTGCTTGTGTTTGTATTAGAAATGCCAATTCGACTCGTTGGTTCAATATTTAATAAATTCTTTACACTTTCTGGACATTTATTGCATTTGAAAATCAAGTGATTAAGCATTCGTTGGGCATTAGATATATATTCTTGACTACAAAACTTGCATCGTCCTTTTTTGTATTTACTAGCATTTGCATTGTCTCTCACTTTTACTTGGTCAAAGTATCTCCAAACCACTGACTCAGGCCTTCCCATGATGTTTTTTTAGCCTTAAATTTTTCAAAATAAATTAGCTTTACTATTAACTTTTTTTTTACTATAGTTTGAATATAAAAATACGTTAATAAAATATAACTCATTGTTTTTTTCTTACCTTGACGACAATAAGATATAACCTCTAAACTTGAAATCCAATCTTGTTGAAAACAAGAAGAATTGGTTAAAAAAATATTTTCCAAAGTTGATGAAAATAATAATAAAAAATATTTTATCAACACTAAATTAATATGTATTTCATATAACCCGTATCTTATTAATTTTTATTAATTAATCCCAAAATAAATTAATAAATAGCATAGAGTTTTACAGAGTTTTACATGTAGACCTCCATATGAAAAAAAAAAATTAACGGATAAAAGATGCGCAGTATGAATAGGCGCAAGTTTGTGGCTCCGCCTCTTAGTGGTTAAAAACCGTTAAAAAAAATTTTTTTTACCGGTAAAAAATTCTGTTAAAAATCCGGTTAATAACCGGTAAAAAATCAAAAAGTCCCTAAATTTACTAAATTATAAAAAGAGGGCACTATCAACTATCATACGAGTATACGTAGTATACGAGTACAATTGTATGATACCCAAAAAATCGTCTAATTACCCATCACTGTTGTGCACGTATCTCTTTTTATTCACATCATATTTTATTTTTATTTTTTTTTTTATTTTGAATGTAATTTTTTTTTTTACTTTTGTGTTAACCTTTCAGTTTTTTTAATAAAAAAAATAAATCATACTCGGTACTTGTGTTTCTACACCACTGATTAATATCAACTATTATTAATTGTCAGGTGGTTGTAATTGTTGTTATAAAGACATGGCATCACGCAGGTAAAAAGTGTTTTTTTTTTATTTTTTGTTATTATAATAATTTCTAATTGACATAAGTATATGTCATTATTAATAAACAAAAATTCATCATCAAACTTGATGAATTATTAATTTTTCTTCAAGTTAGATTTATAAGTTTGTATCATGAATTTTTTTTTAGTAAAAAAACTATTGTTATCAAAATTTAGCTACCGGGAAAACCCCCAAACTGAGTCACTTTGAATACGTTAATTTTTATTGTGATTATTGTCATCATCATCTTTCAATCATACTGTCAAAAGAACGTTTGTTTTCTAATTTCGTTTACGAAACCTGTCATGTCATGGCACATTTATTTAAGTAAATAAAAAAAAAAAACAGCCAACTTATTTGGTAACGTACCAACCTCACGTCAATTTTTTACTGATACAAGGTAAAGAGTGAGAGAGAAAATAAAGTGTAGATTGGGAGGGTTGAAGAGGAAGGTAGGTCCAGACTTTGTCAATAAAACATTTTAATCATGGGGCGCGGCAGACGTGTCATCATTCTTGCAACAATTTTATAATAATTATGAATTAATTAATAAGTGATTCTTTATTTGTCACATGGAGTTATCAAGGGTCCATTATTTGTTTATTATTAAATTCAAGTGTCAGTTAAAATAAATCATAAATAATGATTATAAACATTGATAAAGACTAGTATTTTAATTGAAAGATTTCATACTCACTAATTACAATTTAATAAAATAAAAAATAATATTAAATTATTAATAGTTATAAATTAAAATTGTGATTTTTAATTTAGTTTTATTTTCGGTTTCTTTTTAATTAGTAAGTGATGTCTTAAAAACATAATTAATTTTTCTTCTCTGTAATTGATTTTTTAAATATTCTTTTCTAAATACTTGATTTGAGAAAAAAAATATAAACTAGTTGAAAATGTGATAAAGTTTTTAATGAATACTCAAGAAAAGTTTTTATAAAATTACTGAGATTGAATGATGATTAATCATGAATCATCAGGAATCATAAATTTAAATTAAAAACATTTTTAAAATATTGATTGCTACATTTTTCAATTTAAAAAACAAATAAGTTTAAAATATATAATAAAAAAATCAATAGCTATTCTTAGCTCTACAATGATTGGCCTAAATTAAATTCCAATAAAATTAATAATTACAGATGGTTCCATCCAAACATAACTGGAATTGAAGCTGAACGTTTATTAATGGAACGGGGATATGACAGTTCTTTTTTAGCTCGTCCAAGTTCATCAAATCCTGGTGATTTTACGCTCTCTGTTAGACGTAATAGCGAAGTGACTCATATTAAAATACAAAATACGGGTGATTTTTATGATCTTTATGGTGGTGAAAAGTTTGCAACATTGTCTGAGCTTGTACAATTTTATATGGAAAATGGTGGACAATTAAAAGAAAAAAATGGTGAAGTTATTGAATTAAAATATCCACTTAATTGTGCGGATCCAACAACAGAAAGGTGGTTTCATGGTCATTTGTCAGCAAAAGAAGCTGAACGATTGATGCTTGAACGTGGTAAAAATGGATCATTTTTAGTACGAGAATCACAAAGTAAACCAGGTGATTTTGTTTTATCAGTGAGAACAGACGATCGTGTTACTCACGTTATGATTCGATCACAGGTACTTACAACAACTTAATGTAATTATCATAATTATCATAAAGTTTTATTTATTTATTTATTTACTAATAGGACAACAAGTATGATGTAGGAGGTGGTGAAAAATTTGACAGTTTGAGTGATCTTATTGAGCACTACAAACGTAATCCAATGGTTGAAACAAGTGGCAGTGTTGTTCATCTTAGGTAAATAATTTCTAGAAATCAATAAAATATTATCATTATTTTTTTTTTTGTTTATTTATTAAATTTATTTATAAAATTCAGACAACCATTTAATGCAACGAGAATAAATGCAAGTGGCATTGAAAGTCGAGTGAGACAATTGCATAAAGAGAATGGATGTTCAAATAGCTGGACATGTTGGAATGGTGGATTGGATTCCACTGAAAGTGGAGCTGGACGTGCTAAAGGAAAAGCTGGTTTTTGGGAAGAATTTGAATCTCTTCAACAACGTGAATGTCGACATTTATTTTCAAGAAAAGAAGGATTAAGGCCAGAATGTCGAGCGAAAAATCGTTATAAAAATATTCTTCCCTGTAAGTTGATTAAATTATTTATTAATTAATTATATCATGATAAAAAAATTTATCATAAAACTTTATTTCAGTTGATCATACGAGAGTTAAACTTAAGGACGTCGATCCAAACATCCCAGGAGCTGATTATATTAATGCAAATTATATTAAAGTAAGTACAAACTAATTGTTTTTATTTCATTTCATTTTTTGCTATGAGTAATAATAAATAATTATTATAATAATTTATAGAATGAAGAAGGTGAAGGCTCGTGCACTCGTATAACTGCAAATGGTGATACTTGTATATTCAACAAGTGTTATATTGCAACTCAAGGATGTTTAATAAATACAATTCAAGATTTTTGGCATATGGTTTATCAAGAAAATACTCAAGTTATTGTCATGACCACCAAAGAAATTGAACGTGGAAAGAATAAATGTGCTCGTTATTGGCCCGAAGAAGGAGAAACAGCTGAATATGGTAGTGAATGGAAAGTCAGTGCACTTGCACGCTCATCAACAGCTGATTATACATTACGTGAATTTTTACTTCAAGGCAATAAACCACAATTTTCAGAACCACGTAAAATTTATCATTTTCACTTTCAGGTAAATATAATTAAATTACATATTTATATTATTTATATTAATTAAAAAATTAATTATTATTTTAATATTTCAGGCATGGCCAGATCATGGTGTGCCTTCAGATCCAGGTTGTGTTTTAAATTTTTTACATGATGTAAATGCAAGACAAGAGTCTATCGCTGCTTTATTGAGTTCATTAGCATCAAATGGACAAGCACCAACTGCTGTTGGACCAATTTTAGTTCATTGCAGTGCAGGTATTGGAAGAACTGGCACATTTATTGTCATTGATATGATCTTGGATCAAATAAAACAACATGGTAATAGAATTTATATTAAATGATAAATAATCATAACAAATTTTATGAAAAAAAAAAATAATAATAATTTATGTTGAACGTAGGATTGGAGTGTGAAATTGATATTCAACGAACAATTCAGACAGTCAGATCTCAACGTTCAGGAATGGTGCAAACTGAGGCACAGTATAAATTTGTTTATCTCGCTGTTCTGCATTACATTGAGACTGAAAAACAGCGAAGACTGGCTAAACAGGTATGTAAATTAATTACTTATGCAATATGACAAGCATTGAATAAACATTTATGTTTATCATTTTAGAAATCACTTCAACTTGGCCATGAGTATACAAACATACGTTATAAGAGTGAGACAAATTCTTTAAATGAATCTTCATAATTTGTTGCAACGCCAACACTTACAACGTCAAATAATTATACTCTTCCTACGCAAGTTGTTAATTTAAGGCCCAAGTAGTTTTTTAATTGATTTATTAATTATAAAAATTTTCAAGTTTTACATTACACTATGGAGCAGGCTCTGATTGACGTTTCTTCGTTCATTCTATTCTATAATGCGTGTTTAAATGCTTTAGCGAAGAAAAATATATAAAACAAAAAAAAACAAAAAAAAGACAAAAAAAAAAATATAAAAGAAATAATATTAATAATTAAAGTTGAATGAATATAAAACTTTGGAGCATAGAAAAATGTGTTATATAAATTGTACTCCTGGTACTCCTTAATGTTTAAGGAAAAAAAAAAATTCTTAAAATGTCTGGTACAATTTTCTGAAATGATATGAATGGAAAATTGATTTAAAATATTAAATAATTGAGGAAAAAAATCAAGTTGAATAATAGTTTCTTCTTTTATAATAATTAAAAATAGTGAAAGAAAAATTTATATGACATTGATTCCATAAAATGAAAATTTTTTTGTGCTTATTCAATGATTATAAAAATAAATGCAAGTAGTAACCTGCCACTTTAGTGTATAATTGTTCCTCGAAAAAAAAAAAAATAATAATTGAGCTATTAACAGTCAACGTTGTATTTTAGTATTACAATAACTGTTTTCTTTTTTTTTTTTCTCTTCTAATTCACATTGTGTATTAAATTTTATCTATTTATATGGAAAAAATTGTTTAAATAATGATTATTTCGTATATTTTAAATATTATATCATTTATTATCAAAAAAAAAGCAACTGCTTAACTAAAATGATCGATACAATATAAATTAAATGACAAAATATATGTGATAAATGTCTTAAAATTTAGTTTTTTTATAAATCTCTCAAGTTAATAATTGTCTGAAAAAAAAGTGTTTAAATTTTAACGATGAATTTTTTTAATTAACTTTGAAAAATTTGTTTTAAATTTTTCCCAATTTTATTTCGTAAAATATGTTTAATTTAATTTAAAAGAACAAATTAATTTTACCTTAAGAGATTACATTTTTTTATTTTAAGAAATATAATTATCAATTCACAATAAGAAGACAAAATAATAATAATATTTTGGTCAAATGGATTCTTGTTTCTATACATATTTATGAAAGCCTGATTAATTTTAGTAAATAATAAAAATTAATTTTTTGCGTATTAATTGTAGTTGTTATTGTTGTTAATTTTTTTATTAACAATCTACAATATAACCATGCACGACCATTTTATTTAAATAGACCAAAAATGTTTATTTATTTATTTTTTTTTAATTTTCATTATTGTGCAAAATTTACACTACAATGCATTTCTCCTCTTTTTGTTTGTTTTTTGACTGTAATTTAAATTACTGAACCTTTGGTATACATAATAGAGTATCATTTGACAATTTTAACTCTACTTTGAAAAGGTTTTTGAACAGGTAAAGGCTTAACTTCACCAAATCTTGCTTTTCGTTTTTGTATTTTTTCTTCTAATTCAACCTGAAGAAAAATAATTATCAAATATTAACACTCGTAAATTTGTTTTTCATTTTTAATTAGTAATTTTTTAATTACCTTTTCCATTACTGTTGACGCACTTGTACCAAATCTTTCTGCTCTTTTTTTCAAAACTTCATATGATGTATGCTAAAAGTAATAATTACATAAATTATTTTTCATAAAAAAAAAAATGGATAAACAATGACAAGTAATAATTAAATAATTTTACCACTGGTGTTTTGACAGAAGCTGCAGATTTTTCATTTGTTTTGTTATTTAAATTAAATCTAGCAGATCTTGCTTCTTTTTTAGCTGTATCATTTAATGTAACACCAAATTTTCTAGCTCTCATTTCAAGACGTTCCTTGACACCTAGCTCAGATAATTTAATTACTTTTTTATCTGGCTGAGATGATTCACTACCGTCTTTTGAATTTTCATCATTTTTTTTAACTTCATCAACTTTAAATTCTTCAATAACTGAATTTCTGTTGAGTATTATTTTTTTAGCAGCAACAGGAGCTGTATCATCAATTGATAATTTACGTTTTTCACCAATATCCTGTGAATCTGGCTTACTTGATAACTCTTCAATTTCTTCGTCCTTAACGTAGAAAATAATTTATTTACAATTAGTATAAACAATGTATAATAGTTTTATAATTTTTGTTTTTTATTCTTACTTCAAGGACAGCATCATCATCTAATATTTCATCATTTGTTTCATCCAAAGAAAGTGCAGAGTCTAGGGGATGATAAAATATTCTACTTGTAACTGCATGTAAATGTTAAGTAATAAATAATAAACATAAAAATATTAATGACATTTTACCTCCTTGGATAGCAAGTTGGAGTCGTTCAACGAGTTCATTTTTATTTCCAGTTGTTGGAAGATTACGTTGTTTTAGCTCTACCTTTAAATCAGCCACCTGTTTATTAAAAAACAAGTCATATTGAGTTTATATGTTATATTAAATACAAACTAATTAAATTATTAGTTAAAGAAAACAATCAATCAATTATGTTCAAGTTGTTTTTTGAAGGTTAAAAATTTTTAGTTTTCTAATTTTTTTTTTCAATGTCAACGTGCTAAAAATATTGGATTTATTTAAAAAAAAACATAGAAATTATGAATTGTATTGCGATACGAGGTTAGAGTTTATGGATCGACACACTTTAAGTTATACAAATATAAAAAATATATTAAAGTTTACCTTCATTTTGGATAGTTCACTGAGTCCTTTTTCATAAGATGAATCAGCCATTATATGTTTATTTATTGAATTATTTATATATAATTATTTAATTTATCTCAAATAACATACCACTTCAGAAATAAATGTTTTTTAATACCACGTATTATGATTTTATTTGCAAAAAAGAATGTGCTTATTTTAGAGTAAAATGCTGAAATTTATTGATGTGTATGAAATATTAATCCGGTTTTTGTTGGCCTGTGTTGGCCGGCGTCAACAAAAAAAAAAAAAAAAAATACACA
>MKYW01000028.1:374849-415112 GCA_015776835.1 Aphidius ervi | reverse complement strand
CTAGTTTAGGAAAAAAAATGGGAATTTTTGAAATGGTCAAAAGGGGGTAGGGGGTGGATTTTAATTGTTTTTATTTTTTTTAATATCAGAAGCTGACGCTCTCTGCGGCAAAAGCCAGAGACAAAAGAAATTCAAAGTCGTAATTATCGCAATCAAAAAACAATTAAAATCCACCCCCTACCCCCTTTTGACCATTTCAAAAATTCCCATTTTTTTTCCTAAACTAGCTTAGATCTTAGACAATTTAATTTTAAAAAAATTACGACCCAAGCTCAACTCTATCATAGTTAAAAAAATTATTTAGCCAATAACCTCTGAATTTGTTCTTTTTAAATACGATGTAACTTATTCCAGAGGGTTGTTTTTTTCTATTTGTGACTTCTTTGGGGTATATTAATACTTAATTAATAATTTCTAATTAATTTAATTAAATTTTATATCATTTTTAATTATTTATTCAAGTTGGGGCCTTGGAACCCGAATCATCCCTGGATCAGAAGATTCGAGACGCTAACTTAGACGCTAGTTTCAGCGCCATAACAGAAAGTCAAAGAAGCAATTTTGAAAGATTTTAATTATTATTTATCAGGAATATAGAATGCTAAAGGAGGTATTATTGAATTTGCAAATACTAACTTAACATTAAAATAAGTTTACTACTGCTGATTGTATATATTCTTGTTTAGCTTTATTATAACCGTTTTATCCACAAAATAATAATTTTTATCCATCATTTTTCTTATTTTTCGTTTGTATAACCCAAATAAATCAATTGCCGAAAATAAACAAACGTAGCAACGTGTCAATGTGAAGGAGAAAACAATACATAAAAGGGTAATTATAAACAAATCCTAAAAAATTTTCACTATAATCAGATTACGAATAAAATGGGGTCAAGTGTCCTTTTTATAATAGGAAAACATGAATATTTTAAATTTTCAAATAACAAAAATATTTCATTTGTTTTATCAACGAATAATTAAATGTTTAATAGTTTGGAGATCAGGTAATTGAAGTTAATAGTACAATTCCGAAGAAACAACACATGATGAAGCTGTACAAATTGGTACAAATATTAAAACGAAATCAAAAAATGAATTTGCTAATAAGACATGTTGATAAAGTACTACACTTATGTACAACAAGTCGTCTAGTTTTTCTACCAAGCTAAAAATATCAAGATTATGAACGTAAATCTATTCTCATATCACCGCATCAAATCGTCTTTTAAATTCTTTGTAAGTCAATTAATATTTATTATTAATTTTTTTTTATTTTATAATCAATATTTATTTGTTTTAAAATTAGTAATACAAATAATTGGAGACATAGAAGTGTTAATTCTGTATCACCAGCAACAGTTTATTATAAGAAAAAGCTTGCGTTGTACTTGCCAGAAGTGAACGAGCAGCATCAACATAATTACTTTGTGATTATAGAACACGAAGATTGACCATTGAAGAACTATAGGAATTACCAAAATATATGATACACCCGGAAAATGATCTAGTTAATTTTGTCTATCAGCGCACTGTTTATCATTTTAATATTAAAAAATAATAGAAACTATATTCTATTTGCAAACAAAGAAACTGAAAACTACATGCTGTAAATGAATTCAAGTAAATTGCAAAGCAATGCGTCCTATAAAAAACATATTCTTTCATTGACAATATATCAATTTTTATCTGTATAAAAAATAAAATCATACAAATGTTATGAGTGTCAATAAATAGTTGGTCCTTTTTGTTTATGAAATGTTCTATATTCATTCGTAAACATTCAAGGGGCTTGCACGAGTGATCTCCGTGATTCTTTCTTATTTTTTGCTGCTTATCACATTGTAATATGACTATTTAATAAATATATTTGTATACATTAACATATCCAAGGTATCAAGGCGCAGAAACTAGGGGTTAACCGCTTATTACTTTATTAATTTTATTCGAGTTCGGCAGTTTACATTACAACGTTGAACCTGTATATAGTTAGTGTTGTCTTTGAGGATTAATTAAATTAACTTATTGTAAGTTTATCTCTATTATTATAAATAAAAATGTTGTAAATATTTTCACAATTTTAAAATGTTTTATTTAGATATTTTTATAAAATTGTTTACTTTGAATAATCAATATTGATTCAAGAAAAAAAAAATTATTTCAGACAACATGAGAAGCATAATCTGCTGGTTTATTTGCGTCCAAGTGGTGATTCAATCATTTAATCAAATACCTGGTAAGTTGTAATATGCGTATAAGCACAAAACTTTTCAGGAGTTTTTGTTAACAAAAATATTTTTAGTAAAAAGCAAATAGTAGAAAAAAAAATAAGAGAAAGTTGTTGTATTAAAATTAAATTAAATATATCTTTTAATAATAAGAATAAAGTGAGACTTAGCTAAAAAATTAATTAATATTATGTTTTTTTCATTCAAATATCATATAGCCGCTCCAGCGTTTTTTCGTGATCTCGAAGAGGCAGTTGTGAATGGTCATATTGCTGTATATAGTGCCACATGGAAAGCCGAAAAGATGATTGAAAAAGGAATCAGGGATTTAAAAAAAAAAGTTGAAGTGGTATTAGAGAATTTGGATGGATCAGTTATAAAAGTATCAAAAGACATATCTAAAGAAGTTAAAATTGAATCGAAAATCATTGTCGACACTGTCAATACTGGAATTGCCGATATATCAAATGATTTACAATCATTTAAAAATACAATTTTAGAAAATCCAATTGTTGAATTTGTATTAAAATATGGAAAACTAATTATCAATTATTTTTTCATTGTTATTTCAATTATAATTGGAATCAGTTTATGTTGCTGTCTTATGCCATGTTTTTACTACATGAAAATTTGTATCTGTAATTAATTTTAAAAATAAGATACCTAAGTTGTGATTACATTCATCATTCAATTTTTTCAAACAAGTTTAAAAACATAATGTCATATAAATTTACATAGATTAAGTATTAAGAAACTCTTTATATAATAGCATTATTTTTAAAAAATGTTATCATCTATCAAAACAATTAATAAACATTAACATTAACATCAATTAATAAAAAAAAAACTGTAATTATTCGTTTTAAATGATTATTGTAACGAACAACAGCAGCATCGATGTGTATATGAGATATAAAAGTGATTCAATTTATACATTATGCATAAAATTAATAAATTGAACTTTAATTTTAAAA
Organism: Aphidius ervi; assembly: GCA_015776835.1. NCBI lineage: Eukaryota > Metazoa > Arthropoda > Insecta > Hymenoptera > Braconidae > Aphidius > Aphidius ervi. The sequence goes on along the minus strand of MKYW01000028.1, from coordinate 411,911 downwards.
TAAACAAGCATTCTTAATTGTTAATTGATAACAAATTGCGCATTAAGTAGTGCGCAGGTTGTGAGAAAGTGGCTCACTCTTTATTTACAACGAATCAAGCCGTCCCCACCACTTGGAGTATATTCTCCCTGGTGTCTAGTCTTTATGCCAGGATCCAAAAAAAAAAAAAAAAAAAANAAAAAAAAAAAAAAAAAAAAAAGTAGATCTCCAATAATAATAACTTGACATTTGTCCGGCATTTGTCATTCTTTATTATTGTTGTTAAAAAATAAACTCCAAAAAAGTTCTATGTAATAATTTAAAATCCAATTGTTTCAAAGTGTATGTATTTAATTAATAATCAATAATAATAATATTATCTAAACAAGTGCATGAGATACAAAAACTATGTAAATATTAAGTCAACGTTTTTTCAACCACAACGTATTGTTGCCGAGATCAACAATTATTTAAAATCAAATAGAACAATAATTGATTGCTGTCATTGATGAGTAAATTATCCTAAAAGGTTTGATTTATTTTTCAGTTAAACTTGTGATATATAAAAAAATACAAACAATGTTCATATATTGTTATGATATTTGTGTATGATGCCATTTTGACATCATGGCGTCATTTGAGTTAAAATTTTATTAAATTCTTGATCAATAAAAAAAATAAATAAACACAATTCTTCTTCAAATGAAGGCATTGTTGTTATTTAATTAAATCAATATAATTATTATTTAATATACCTACAAGTTGTTATTTAGTTTAATAATACAAAAAAATTTCAGACTAAATTCCTGATGCTGCATGATGACATGTAGATGATATTATTGATATAAATTTGAAGAATAAAAACAACAATAATAGTGTGATAATGGTGGAGGAAAATAGTGAAGCAAAATTGGCAGGTCCACTGTCACCTAGGAGTCCAGTGACAGCTATCAAACCACCAAGTCCAAGATCACCACCAAGACCACCACGTAAAATAAAATTGACTGATCAACAACTCGAGACAACAACGAAGGAGGAATTAGCAGCAAAGTGGCGTGAACAGGATTTGTATGTGGAGTGTCTCGAGAGCCAGACGGCAACCCAGGAAGGTATTGAGATTAAAAGACTAGAACGAGACAAATTGTCTCGTTCAAAAAAGAAAAAAATTGAAAAACTTATCAAATTATTATTGTTTTGAATGGCGTTTAAATAATATATTATCGGTGATTTATTAATAATAATATCGGACCATTTAGACATTTAATTACATTATGTTTGACACTTTAATGAACCATTTATGTCGTTCAAATGGTTCATATCAAAACTTGTAAAGCAACAAGTTTTAATATCCAAAACTTAGATTAAAATTTTTCGCTTATAAAGTGATGATGTTAAGATTGTGTTTAATTTTATTATTGAGCAATTTATTATGTGACGAGTGTGAAAAATAGTGAAAACAAAAAAAAAAAAAGAAATTCTAATTTTATCATCGTTAATAATATCAATTGATACAAGTGTTTTTTTATTTAACAAAAGTGAAAATATTATTACACATTTGTTAGTCATTAAAAGGTTTAAATCAGTGTGATGATGTGGTTTTTTTGGGTTGTCTTTTTTTTCTTTCAATCAAAGAAAAAATATTTTTCTATTTTACTATTATTATTATTGTAATTTGTTAGTTGTTAATTTTAAAATGAAAATGTATTACACCAAGTATCAACGAAATCATCTTGTTAAATACTTTATGGAGCAGTCAGGATAGTCTATCAACTAATTCTCTACCAATATGTCCGAATAATTATAAATATTATTAAATTCTTCTTCATGGACCAGCTTATCTCTTTTTTTCCATTAATTTGTTTGAGAAAAACACGATTAAGGTGGACATGATTATGACTTACGAGTTCAATAGACCAGACATTTAATTAGATTGGTCTTTTTTGAAAAAAAAATTTTTATATTATTATTGTTTTTTTTTTTTTTAAAGGAGAAATATCGAGATTAAAGAAGTCTGAGGAAAAATATCGGCTGAAATACAGTGAGTCTTCACACAGAGAAAAAATTCTTGTCCGGAGATTAGCTTCTAAAGAACAGGAACTCCAAGAATATGTGGTAATTTATTTATTTTTTAAAATTATTTATCAATTGGTACATAATACATTAACAAAAATAAATTTTTTAGAATCAAATAACAGAAATGAAAGCTGCCCAGGCACCATCTGCATTGGCTCTTAGATCAGCTCTATTGGATCCTGCTGTTAATATTTTAATACAAAAACTTCGACAAGAATTAATAACAACAAAAGCTAAATTAGAAGATACACAAAATGAATTGAGTGCTTGGAAATTTACACCTGACAGGTAAAATTACCTTAATTAAAAAATGATAATAATAATGACTGTTAAAATAATTTTACTCTTTTTTTAATTATTAGTAATACGGGAAAAAGACTAATGGCTAAATGTCGACTTTTGTATCAAGAAAATGAAGAACTTGGCAGGATGATTGCAAGTGGAAGAATTGCTAAACTTGAGGGTGAATTAGCGCTACAAAGAAGTTTTAGTGAAGAAGTCAAAAAATCACAATCAGGTTAATAAACATAAGATAAAATAATGAATAATAAAAAAAAAGAACAGGTTATGAATTTAATTAATTTGTTATTTTTTAACTTTTAGAACTAGATGAATTTCTTCAGGATCTTGATGAAGATGTAGAAGGTATGCAAAGTACAATATACTTTCTTCAACAAGAATTACGAAAAGCTCGAGAATCTGTGACTCTTCTTCAGCAAGAAAATTTATCATTAAAATCAAATACAAATGAATTAAGTCTTCCAAATGGTCTGTCTCCTCATACACCTCCAACAAAGAAAGAAGAAGATGAAGAAAATGAAGAATGTAAATCTCCATCAATTAAATTAACTAAATCTAATATGATAATTAAAATGGAAGTAGATAGTGAAGAACGATGTGATAATGTCAAATCTTCACTTGTATCAATTGAAAAAGTTGAAAAAAAATCTGAGATTGCTTCTTGTTCCGAAGAGTCTAAACATAAAAACAAAAATTCAAGTGACCCTTCGACATCGGTAATAAAGGTCAAAGACGAGGACCTTGTTGACAAGAAAGATTTGGAAAAAGTTAAAAATGATGACAACAAAATTGATAAAAATATAGTTGAAGGTGAAGAAGATGATGACGATGATGAAGATGATGATGATGATGATGACGATGACGACGATGATGATGATGATGATGATGAAGATGATGACGATGACGACGACGACGACGATGATGATGATGATGATGATGATGAAGATGATGACGATGACGATGAAGACGATGATGACGATAAAGATAATGGTGAAAATAAAGTTTCTTCAAGTATATTAAAAACTCAAGATGGTGATAAATCATTGATTACAAGTGGGGCTACTGAAACAAATGGAAGTGATGAAACAAAAACGGGTTTAATTAAGGGTAGGGAACGGACAAAAAGAGACTCTTGTGATCGAGGTAGTGATAATGAATTGGATACAGTGTTAAAAAAAAAAAGACGTGGAAGTGTACTATCACTAGACTACAATGAGGCAAATGATGATACTCTTGTTATTACAAACACCGAAAAAATTCAAAGTGATGTTGAATAAACTATAAATATTAGCAACTCTCGTTAAACATTTTATATTTTTTTTTCTCCATTCCTTGTTTCGAAAAATTACATCGAAAATAATTAATATCAATCAATTGATACAAAAGGAATTTAAAAGAAAAAAATAATCCATTTGATATTTATCCGAACACTTGTGTGAAGTTAAACAATAAATAATAATTATATATCTTAAAAAATTATTGAAAAAAAAATTTCATAACATTACAGTACAATTTTGTTGTGTTTGAATTCGAAAGAAAATTGATAAATTTCTAAATAATGAAAGAAACAAAAAAATATAGTCAAAGGAATTGATATTCGAAAATAAATCTTTTTTTCATTTTTTTTTTTTTGTCGACTACTGATTCAATATGATGACAATTTCTTATTAAAACAAAAAAGTGTATAATAAAGATCTTGTAGAAAAAATTGTATAAAGACTTTATCAAAATCAAATTCTATTTTACCTTCATCTTATAATTATTATTTTACGACTTAAACTGTACATATAGAAGAAAAAAAAAAAAAATTAAACAATTGATATTTAAGCCAGTTGATGTTGTCATTTATCAAACCATTTTGTGTCAACTTTTTTTTCTCTAAAGATAATTTAAACAATTTTTTTTATTGATAGAAATTTATGTCTGTATCCTGTCGATAATTGATTTAACAACAATATCTATTTTATTGAATTAAATGTCTTTTTGGTGCGAAATTCATTGTATATAATTAAATTATAATATTAAAAATGATAAGGCTGATCGTGATATACTATTATATTTGTGTGACGCCGTTGGAGAGAATCAATTATCAGTGCTTTGATTACACATGTGGCTTCAATAAATATAAAGTGTCAATAGTCATTTTAGAAATGATTTTAATGAACCGGCATTGAGTAAGTCTCATGGATTGACTTAAAGTCAAGATTTGTGTTGATATAGATGGTGGATCCCTGGTAAAAATATTTCTCCAACTTCCTTCTTAATTACTCCGAAATTCGTTTTTTTTTTTTCGAAAAAATAAACTTCTCTCAATTTACTCCATTTTTTTGTATCAATTTATTTCAATTCACTCTATTTTTCTCCATGAAATGCAAAACACAACTTTATAATTGAAAAAAAAAAAGGAAGTAAATAAGAAAAAAATATTTTTACCAAATTTATATGAAAAAATAAATCAGACAAATTTCTAAATTGGGAATAAACTGGAGCGAAATTAATAAATAATAATAATTATCGACATAATTGTTTATTAATACATTTTTATAAAAAAAAAACAATAATAATTTTTTTTATTTCTATACAGCTAATAATGTTTTCTATATACGCTTGCGCAAATGAATTGTATTTCAATCGATACAAAAAATAATATACAATAAAAAGTGTCTCAAGTGATTTAAAGAAAAATAAATAAATATCATTTAAATAGTAAATTAAAATTTTTTTTACTATTAATTTATTTTTCATCCATTAATTATAGACTTGAAATTTTTATTAATATATTTTTTTAATGTCTTTTTAATATTTATAATGTGTTTTTAACAACTATATAAATTCTACTAAATTATTACATTTAAAAAAAGATGATAATCAATCAAATTTAGTAGACACAATTGTTGTTATATTCCAAGAATAACTAATTGAAAATCATTGAAAACAATTGAAAATAATTGAGAATAATTGGAAAAGTGGGAGGGGCCAAATAGTTTTATTAGAAATGTTGATGAATATGTATTTTTAAAAATTCTAATGTCAATATTTTTTTGTACTTATAAATTGTAAAATATTCATGAGAAAAAAATATTTTTAATCGTTTTTTTTTTTTAAATTAAATAATTAAATTTTGTAAAATTATATATCTAATATAGTTTTTTGTTAAATAAGATATCTGTTACTTTGAAATCATCAGGAAAGTAGAAGCGAATGAATATACTCTCTTTCCGAGAATAAATAAACGAAATAAATAAGCCCCGATAGTTAGAGCCGAGTAAAAAAATTTCTACCTCGGCTATTGACTCGAACACACCTGCACTGAGCCTTTGCTGACAAAACCAAACTGTTTGTTATTAGTTATGATTAGTTATATATTTTTTTTGCCATCGTGTTTGTGCATTATACATTAGATATTGTTATGATAACAACAATAAAAATTATCAGGTTTGTAACACTCTTTTCTGTCATTAAATTATTATATTTTTTTTTTATCTTTAAATTCTTGGAAATATTTTTTTGCTTAGTATAAATAATATACTAAGCAAAAAAATATATACACCTTTTTTTAAATTAAATCTATTTAAATAAAATTAAACAATAATTTTTTTATAAAATAAAAAATTTAAGTGATAATTTTTAGCAAATGTTAGTGACCTTTGAATTTATATTAAATTTTTTTTTTTTTTTTCATTATTTCATCAGCTATGAATATTGTCTTGAAAACTGACCTTATTATTATTTTGCATTTTTTTTAGATAATTATTTTATAACTTCTTCAAGTGTCAATTACATTAATGTTTATAATTCATAAATAATTCATTTTATATATTGAATTATTAATTAATAATATCATTGTTAAAAAATCACCATAAACAGTATTAAATAAATTAAATAAATTATAAAAATAAACAAAAATATATTATACATAACATCATGACCCTTGACGATGTTATCATACGAATTGGAGAATTTGGTAAATACCAAAAAAAAACATATGTCTTGCTGTGCCTGCCAGTTATATTTTGTGCATTTCACAAATTATCAACAGGATTCATCAACTATGAACCAACCACACTCGAGTAAGTTAAAATAATCATTATAAATATCAAATTTATTACAAATCTAATTGACAATTAATGTTTTTATCACAGATGCCTTGATGAAACTTTTATACCTAGAGAAAAAATTAGTCCATGCAAAAATATATCATACGGTACAGACCAAATAACTACTGTCACAGAGGTAACATTATTTAACTTTAAAAATTTTCTATCATATTAATCATAATTATTGTTGCATTAAAATAATATATAATTACAGTGGAATTTGGTATTTGATAGAAAACCAATGGTAGCATTGTCAGACTCAATATTCATGGGAGGTAAAATAAATGTAATTTTAATTTGATAAAATATATTGTATAAGTATTTAATGTTAATTAAATAAATTATTTTATTTTTTGCATCAAGGGGTCATGGTGGGAAGCATGATTTTTGGTGGATTATCAGATACAATTGGTAGAAAATTAGTCTTCACAATATCTTTAATTATTCAACTGGTTGGTGGTATACTAGTTGCAATATCACCAAATTACTGGTCATTTGTATTAGCAAGAGCAATTGTTGGAACATCAATATCTGGTATATATCTTACTGCATATGTTATAGCAACAGAAATGGTTGGACCATCAAAAAGAAGAATTGCTGGTGTTTGTGTTCAATTATTTTGGACAATTGGATATGTTGGAGTTGCTGGATTAGCTGCATTATTTCCAGACTGGAGAAATCTTCAATATGCCATAACATTACCAAGTATATTTTTTCTTCTTTACTGGTGGCAAGTATAAATTAATCAAATATATTTTTTAATATAAAAAATAATAATAAAATAACATTATTTTAAATAAATTTAATTACAGGCTTATTCCTGAATCAGCTCGTTGGTTAATTACAAAAGGTAGAGATGAAGAAGCAAAAGATATTCTTCAAAGTGCATCAATAGAAAATGAACGTGAATTATCTCGTGATACGATACAGCAACTTCTTGATTATAATACTGAAAAAGTTGATAAAAATGAAAATACTGGAGGAACAACAATTATTCATTATCTAATTAAATATCCAAATATCAGAAATAAAACATTATTTTTATGTTTAATTTGGTAATTTATTTGTTCATTTTTTTTATCTGAAATATTTTTCATTTAATTATTGTTTTTTTTTTTTTTTTACTTTAGGATTGTAGCAAGTGGAACTTACTATGGTTTATCATGGGGTGCTTCAAAACTGAACGGTAATCCTTATGTTATTCATGCAATATCAGGTGCTATTGAAGCACCAGTTTATTTATTTCTCATACTGACACTTGATCGATGGGGAAGAAAAAAAACACTCCTTGGATCCATGATATTGACTGGTATTGCACTCAACTCTTCAGCACTTTTAACGAATTATGGATGTAGGTTTAATGTGAATTTAATTATTATATAAAAATTTATAATAATATAAACTTAGTTAATTTATTATTGATTTTAATGTAGTTACAAATGGAAGTATTGCAATGTATATGATTGGGAAAATGGCAATCACATCGGCATACGGTGTTGCTTATCTTTTTACAACTGAACAGTATCCAACAACTGTGAGAAACATGGGTCTAGGAGCCTGTTCAACAGCTGGTATTTAATTATTTATTTATCTATTATTAATTTGTTTACGTGTAATAATATGAGATAAGTAATTTAACTGTTTTTTTTGTTTAATCTGAGCAGCAAGAATAGGACCAATTCTCGCAACACATATTCATAATTTGGTAAACTATTATTTTATTTTATTTATATTTTTCATATACCACATGAGATTATCTTTATTAAAAAATAATAACATGTACTTTTTTAATTTATCAGGAAGCATTGGAAGTTTGGCTACCATTCGTAACACTTGGTGCAGCTACTTTTATTTCTGGTGCACTTGTCATGTTACTGCCAGAAACATTAAATAAAAAATTACCAGAAACAATGAAAGATGGTGAAAATTTTACAGAATAAAACCATTATAGTATTGTATTATTTAATTAAAATTTTTGATAAATAAAATTATTTTTAAATTTATATATTACAAAATTATATGGGCAAAATCAAAGTATTGTATTAATAAATTGTTAAAAAATGATTAAATATCAACAAAAAAAGTTTCATTATTGTTATTTGTTTTTTCGAATAATTATTATTTGAAATTGAATAAAACTTGGAGTTAATTTAGCAACAATTGTCAATTGGAAAATAATAACAACAGGCAATCTGTAAATTTGTATTTATTTATTTAATTTTCAACAATTAGTTTTATTGTAAACACACCTTAAATGCAAGCTTTATGTTTGTCGAAAAACTCGGTACTGCACATCAGTGATGGGTCTTTGGCCGATTTTTGACTTTATTACATTACATGTAAATTACTGTAATTTACATGTAATTTATGTAATTTATGTAATTTAGTCCGCCGCCATGTTTAGAGCCTCTTCTTTACCGGCCGTCAACAAAAAGCAAGCTGTCAAATGTCAATTGATGTTTACAGGTTATATTAATAAACAATAAACAATTAAATTATTAAACAATAATCATTTAACAATTATAACGTTTGAAAAAAATATTTTTGCATAACAACATAACAAAATGACATCCAAGAACATTAAAAATACATCTGTGAGTATAGCAAATAAGTAATTTAATTATATTTTTACTTATGGAGTATGAACAGTTTTATGTTGATAATTATATAGGTATAATTTTTTTCACACACGTTTATATTATTAAGTTCATATTTGACATATTTTTCTTTAATTCCAGTTGGGTTCTCAACGAAGAATTAAACGTAACTTTTATCTTGTTGAATCGAGTTATTATTATATTATTGCATTTAATGAATAAATATAGTATATAATAATATTTACAGAAAACAATTATAATATTTATTGTTGAATCAATAAAATTAACATATCGTTGTAAAATCAGAATTAGATGTGAACAATAAATTATAAACATTAATGATTAACCTGCATTAATTTGACATATACAAATTAAAAATAGAGTTTATCCTTGTCATTTTTTTTTTATTTTTTGTCATTGTAAAAACAGAGAGAAAGAGCAGAAAATTTCAAATTACCAACTGTAGAATCAAGGTTCCGAGGTTGCTGTAAGATGGCGCAATCAAATTTATGTAAATTACCCCATGTATGAAAGTCAGCCATGTAAATTACTGTAATTTACATTGTAAATTACACGTGTAAATTACATTGTAAATTACAAGCTCATCCCTGTGTGCACATGACACTGAGTGTTGCGTTGTAGAAAATTTATAAGAAAAGTTTAACTAAATAAATGCTAAATCTTAATAATAAGTTTAGAATAGTCTAAAATATTTAAATTATTTCTTTTCTAATCTAAATCTACTGACTTTTACAACCTTTATTAAATTTTCTTTTCATTTTCTTAAAAATTGTGTTCACTTAAAAATTGATAAAAAAGGTGTCTGACTTTATCATCAGGTATCTGACTCTTACTAGTGACTCACCTCGGTAAATTTAAAAACTATGAAAAATTAAATAACACGTCGTTCGGATGTCTATACCGGTGTCGGCCAACATCATCAGTCACGTGATCATTATTGATACGCTGTCAGCAAGACACACTTTTTACTTCCACATTACTCGTTTTTTGTAATTTTTTCATTACCTGCTGATGACTGTTAGAGTATATTTCTCTGCCACGATTCATTTTTTGACACTTTCAAGTTCAATTTAATAAAACATATTACAAGTTTCTGTGATCTTAAATATTGTAAACCCACAGCCTCACGATGGGAAGTAAGTGTTTTAAATTGTTAAAAAATTATTCAAGTTTCAGTTATTTTATGGAGTTTGTTTATTTAATATTGTAATGGTTTTTAAAATTTTTTTTTACAGTCAAATTTCTCGAGGTTATAAAACCTTTCTGTAGTATTTTACCAGAAATAGCAAAACCACAAAGAAAGGTCGGTGTTTATTTTTAATTTTAATTATTTAAAATATTATAATAATTATGTTTTATTTATTTATTTACTTTTTTGCAGATTCAATTTAGAGAAAAATTATTATGGACTGCAATTACGCTTTTCATTTTTTTGGTGTGCTGCCAGGTAAATTTGCGACTATTATTTTTAAAATATTTGGAAATACTCCAAATGATTTAAAAAAAAAAAAAATGATTTAATTCTACTGTTTCTTATGCAATATTTTTGTTTTCAAATAGATACCACTTTTTGGCATTATGTCTTCAGACAGCGCAGATCCTTTCTACTGGATTCGTGTAATTCTTGCATCAAATAGAGGTACATTGATGGAACTTGGTATTTCACCAATAGTTACATCAGGATTGATAATGCAACTGTTGGCTGGTGCTAAACTCATTGAGGTTGGTGATACACCAAAAGATCGTGCACTCTTTAATGGAGCTCAAAAGTTATTTGGAATGATAATAACTGTTGGCCAAGCAATTGTTTATGTCATGACTGGCATGTATGGTGATCCATCTGAAATTGGAGCTGGAGTCTGTCTTCTTATTATTATTCAATTATTCGTAGCAGGTCTTATTGTTCTTTTACTTGATGAACTCTTACAAAAAGGCTATGGTCTTGGCAGTGGTATTTCTCTCTTCATTGCCACCAATATTTGTGAGACAATTGTTTGGAAAACATTCTCACCTGCAACAGTTAATACTGGACGTGGTACTGAATTTGAAGGATCAGTAATTGCTCTATTCCATCTTCTTGGAACAAGACAAGACAAAGTTAGAGCACTCAGAGAAGCATTCTATCGTCAAAATTTACCAAATCTTATGAATCTCTTGGCTACTATTCTCGTTTTTGCTGTGGTTATTTACTTCCAGGTAAAAATACTCATTTCATTGTTTATTTATTGATTGTTATGACAAATGGAATTAATAATTAATTAAATTTTTCAGGGCTTCCGTGTTGATCTACCAATAAAATCAACAAGATATCGTGGCCAATACAGCAGCTATCCAATTAAATTATTTTATACAAGCAACATCCCTATTATTCTTCAATCAGCTCTTGTTTCCAATTTATATGTCATTTCCCAGATGTTGGCTATCAAATTTCATGGCAACATATTGATTAATCTTCTTGGCGTTTGGTCAGATGTTGGAGGTGGTGGTCCAGCAAGATCTTATCCTGTTGGTGGTTTATGTTATTATCTATCACCACCAGAGTCACTTGGACATATTGCTCAAGATCCAATTCATGCAATTCTTTATATTGTCTTTATGTTAGGATCATGTGCTTTCTTCTCAAAAACATGGATTGATGTTTCTGGCAGTTCTGCCAAAGATGTAAGATACTTTAAAATATTTTATCTTTTAAATTTTATTTTATTATTCATTAGCAAATACTCATGAATTTATTAATGTATTTTATTAGGTTGCAAAACAATTGAAAGAACAACAAATGGTAATGAGAGGTCATCGTGACAATTCCATGATTCACGAACTTAACCGTTACATTCCAACTGCAGCTGCTTTTGGTGGTCTTTGTATTGGAGCACTCTCAGTACTTGCTGATTTTATGGGAGCAATTGGCTCAGGTACTGGAATTCTTCTTGCAGTTACCATTATATATCAATACTTTGAAATATTTGTTAAAGAACAAAATGAAATGGGTGGCATGGGAACGCTACTTTTTTAAATAAAAACTTTTTAATGAAATTAAAAGTGATTGTTTTCAAATATTTAGAATAAAAGTGCGTATTTGTATGTTATTTATAATGATGAACATGAGAGTTAAAAACAAATAAAAAAAAAAAAGCTCAGTGTAAAAAAAAAAATAGTGTAAATGTGATGACAAAAAAAAAAGAAAGGGTCAAATGTTTTTTTTTTTAATGATACATAAAAAAAAATTTATATATACCTTTAATTTTTGTCCGTCCAGATTTATAACAAACGGAAAAAAAAATGAGAAACTTACAATAATTTTTACAATTAATAAAATCTTATATGTAAATGATGGAGAAAGCATAATGTATAAAAATTATTAGAAAAATTAAAACTGACAATTTTATTATGTCGAGATTGATCTATGTACTTTAAGATATTTTATTTATGTCTTAATTATTTTTTACATAAGAAAATAAAGAGGTATAATAAATAAAAATGAAAACAATATAATTTTTTGTTGATTGTATTTTTAATGAAAAAAAAAAAAAACAAAAAAGTTATTTTATTTAGTCAGTTGTGATTAATAAAATTAATTGAAAAACAAGTATCATAATATTTACATTAATAATTTAATTAAAAAATTATTTTTAATAACCAAATTTTTCATTTAGACTTGTCTTACCATCACCACTTTGATTTTGAGGTGGTAACCAGTCTGAACCATCTTCTTTATAGATGTCATCTTGAAAATTTTTATGTCCAGCTTTTTCTGCTTTTTCTGCTCTTTGTTGTGATTTCTTTTGATTTTTCTTTTTCTTTTTTTGCAATTGAGCCTCGGTTATTTTGGCATCATCAACATTTTCATCAATCTCAGTTTCTTGTTTTTCATGTTCATCATTAACCGTTGTTTCTGTTAATTCATCATGACACTGTTCGTCATCAACATTTATAACTCTTGTAAATTCATTTGGATTTGTAATTAAACCATATCGTCTTCTTGGCTCTTGTACTTTTACATTTGTATTATCATCATCATCAGTTCGCTGACGTTTTTGTGATATATCTGTTTTAATTTTTGATTTATCAACTACGTCTGGTGTGGTATTCAACTCTGGCAAAGATGCTGGTTTAGCAATTTCAACAATTTTTATTAAACTTTCTTTTTCTTTTCGTAAATTTTGTAATTTAAATTTCATTTTTGATATCTCTGATTTATTTAATAAGGATGATGATAAATTTGTCATAAAAGCATTTAAAGCATCCTCTTCAGAATTTTCATCCATGGCATTTAAACTTTCTTGATGTTTTTTTAATATATCATCATATTTCATAATTTCTTTATTAATATTTGATAATTTTTCAACCAATGATGAATAAGTTTCAACTTTTGTTTCAAGTTTTCCAGCATTTCGCATTCTTTGTTCACGTTTACGTTCAACTGTTCCTGTTCTATCAAGAAAATTATCTTCATCAGAATCATAAAAATCTTCTTCCTCCCAATTACGTGATTTACGTTTTCGTCCTTCATGAGTTGCTTGACGAAGAACACCATGTCGATCAAGAATTCTACATGCTTCCAATGCACACTGAATAACAGCTTCTTTTTTTTTTCCTTTAACCAAAGCTTCAGCTCTGACTGATCTTGCAGTTGAATCAATTGGAAGATTAACCCAACAAAGAAATTGACCAATACCTTTTTCTTCAGTTTGATACTGAAGATCATGACCTTCACGCTCAAACCAACCACGTAGAGTTTTCTTTGGATCATCTAAAAATAATTCCTCATTGTTTGTCAAAGCAAATGGATTTTCAGCTAGCTCAGACTCTTCCTCAGCATCTTCAGCCATTCCCCAATTAATTCCTTCAGACTCTTCATCTCTTTTTTGAATTTTTAATAGTTCTGCATTTACATTAGAAATTTTTTCGTTATTTTCACGTTCTAAGAGCTGCATTTGTCTTATATCCTGTTGAATAATAAATAAATATATTGATTAATAAATAGATAATAAAACACTTATAAATATATTTTCTTACCTTAAGCTGGGTAACAGTATACTCGGATTCTTCTTCTATCTGATCAGGTGGTGTTTGCATGATAAATTTTCTTTGACTGCAACCAAATTTTATCATATGTCCATACTTTAATTTAACATAAGTTCTTGGCTTAACTCTACAGCCATTCCAAAAAGTACCATGTGTACTCTCCAAGTCATACAAATAATAGCCAGGACCATTTTTTTCATCTCCAACAAGTCTGTATTGCAAGATAGCATGATACCTTGATATTGTAGGATGAGCAAGAGGTATATCACACACAGGAAGTCTACCAATAACATAAAAACTTTGTGATGATAAATCAATAGTATCAAGAATAACTCCTGATTTTAAAATTTCAACTTGATATTTTTCTGGTGGTTCACCACCCCATGACGGTTCCTTGTAAGGTAGAGGAACATTTTTTTTATCAGTTGATACTTGACATTGTTCATTATCTGATTTTTCAACAACTGGAGATTCTGTTGCATTTTCAATTGGTGATGATGAATCGTCATCTGGTGATGAGACCTTTTTTACAGATGACAATGTTCGAACACCAGTTATTTTACCTCGACGTGGACCAATCATCAAGGAAGGCTTTTTAAAAGCCACCTGGGTCGGTTTTTCATCCTCTACTTTGTTATCATCAGCTGTGTTTTCATCATGGTTTTGATCTTTTGAGTCATCTAATTGTAGGCTGACTGTTGGTATATTTTCAGGGTCCATTATTTACACTACCAAGTCTAAGTTGTCTTTTTATATTTGTTGTAATTTTTTATACAATAACAAATAATTTGAAATTACAACAATTAAAATGTGAGGTTATAATCCGACGTTTGTTTGCGTTTGTTGATAAAGTTTTTGGCCTTGAAAATTGGGACAGAAATAAAGCCTCCATTTACATTGTGTGCAAACCAGGGCCCCGACACGCAATGTTAAAATTTCAGAGCAAAANAACTTACGGAACTTTTATGTTATTATTGTGGTACCTTAAATTTGGGCAATTGAAAAATAAGGTGGTGGGGGATCCTATACCGTGTCGGGGCCCTGGTGCAAACACAAAATTAAACAACATGTACATTAACAAAAAAAATAATTATATAATCATTAATAAACTATAAAAAATACAGAAAATTAAATATAATATAAATAGCAAATATTTTTATCTTATTTTATAATAAATATAATTAGTAATTTTATTTTTACTGTTGGTAGTACTGTTGTTTTTTAGACGGCCGTTAAAAACAGCTTATGTTTGGCTTTTAAATCAGAGGTGACACTTGATGATAGATACTGTAAACATAAACATTAAAATACTTGACAAGTTTAAACTTGTTCAAACTTGTTCAAAATATTCATTACTCGGTGTGTACTGTATAGTAAATAAGATAAAAAAAAATTGTGCTGGTGAATGATAATAGTTATGAACTATTGAATTTTGGAGTAAGTTAAAAACGAGCAAATAAAAAACGTGAGTATGTTAATGACATGACATTCGTTAGTTGTTTATGCATAAATTATTTATTTATTTTTAGTTTTGAGCCAAAATGATGACATTCATTTTTTGGCTATTCAGTAATAAATAAAAGTAGCAAAAAAAAAAAATAATAAATATTATTGTTTGATATTTTTGTCAGTTGATAATACTTTGTACCTTATTTTTTTTTTTTTTTTTTAATAATTATATTAGTATTTATTATTTATCAATTATTGTTGATTATTAATTTTTAAAGTGTTGCTGAATAATTTTTCTAAAATATAAAAATAACAAAATAAACTTCAACATGATTATTTTAATTAAAAATATTTTCAGGATATTCAAAATGAAACTCACAACTTGTCTGATGATCCTGATGATCATGTCCAGTGTTGATGGATCAATACTCAATTGGATTTGGTCTAAGCCAACTACTGAAGAGAAAAAAATTACTTTTTCTAATAATGTACCACTTGCTTCAATTCCATATGAGATAATGACAAATGACGAAAAATTCCTTCATGAAGCATCAAAAATAACTGATATACAAATATCATCAGTTCTTGATTCATGTCAACACAAAGTTGTCTTGAAAATTCGCAAAACTTGCTCTGCATTGACAGAAGAAGAGCTAAGTAAATTTAGTGTCAATTTGCTAAACTGTCAATCTTTTGCTGAGGGTAGAAAAACTTATCCATGTACAGATGAAATGGTAAGTTACATAATCAAAGCATCATTGGTTGTTGGAGGGGTGATTTTTTGCCTGTCTAAACCTGCATATTTCTCCCCTATAAGCGTGGCTTGTAAGGCATAGGTGTTCAATACTATACAAGCCTTTTTTTTGTTTATTCTAGTTTTCATGTTGATCACATTCAGTCACATAATATTTAAAATATAATTTTATGCAAAATATATTATATATAATAGAGAATTACATTCAATTACAGTGAAATTACTAAATTTTAAATATTTTTTGTATAAAAATAATTGGAAAATTGAAAAAATAAGTTATTTGTATGATTTTATTGTAATTTTTTTTTTTTTTTCAAGACCTTGGAACAATGTACAACAGATATGGATCCTGATACATGGAATGCATATCATTTGATGAATAATCGAGCTCGAGGAATTTGTCTGTCTGCACGTAATACACAATTTCGAGCACTAACTGAAATTACTGTCAATAAACTCATGGAGAGTTCACAGTCACAAATAAAAGCATTTGATTCTCTCAAGGTAATTTATAAAATAATATTTACAATTAATTAATATGACCAATTTTTTATATTTATTTATGTTTTTTTTCAATGGATTCATCAGGAAAATCAAGAACGTTTAGAGATGAAAACTATTGAGGCTTTAATGTCATTGTCTGAAGGAAATAAAATTCTTTTGGATCAACAAGAACACTTGAAAGATGCTCAAGCATCAGCACACAATTTAGTTGCTAGTAATCTTCGTGAATTAAATAATGAAAAAGCATTAATTAGAGCTGGACATATGCAACTATCAACAATGACTGAAGATATAAAAAAACGATTAGGTAAATTAATAAATTCCTTTATTCTTTTAACATTAAAATAATTATATCATAGACTAATATTCTTCTTTTTTTTCTTTTCAATTATTTATCTAGAGAAAGCAAGTCAACAATTACTTTCTCAAACTGATGAGAGTCGAGAGAATCATAAAGAGTTATTAGATGATCTTATGAACATTCAAAAACGAGCAGAACTTATATGGGATAAAATTGAAATGAGTACAGAACGAATTGTAAAACAAAATTTTGAGGCAGCAGCTCAATTTGAAAAAACACTTGAGAGATTAGAAAAAATTAATGGTACCATTTATTACATTGGAAATGTTACTGAATCAATGAAGACAGAAATTGATCAAAAGCTTGAATGGATTGCTAATTACATTGGGAATACAGGTACATTTTTTAACATGTTATAATTAATAATAACAATGTGTAATTAGTTATCAAAACTATTACATATTATTAACTTTAATTATTGGTATTATTTTTTTTTTAATTTCAGGTGAACAATTTGAAAAAATACATCGAATTTGTATGCACATTGTGTATCTATTGGCAGCAATGATTGTTGCTTCATTTTTAAATGCTCCAACCTTGACGAGAGTAACAATCTTAGGACTAATTCCAATGAATTTGGTTGCTTTTTTAAAGCATGGAATGAAAACTTGCTTGGATTTTACGTCAATAACTGTGTTGATATTATTAATAACTGGAATGCATTTCATTATGGTTGGCATTCAACGTTTAATGTCATCTGGCAATCCAAAAACAATTGATACTCCTGATGGTTATGATTTTCCAATGGGCAATGGTTGTTCTACTCCTCTTTTATCTAGTGCAATGAGAAGTGGACAGAAACAAACTCCATTAAAACGAAATTTTGCTAATGAAGTTTACAGAATGACGATAAACAAGCTTGTTCGCTTTAAAGGTAATTCATTATTTTTAAATAATATATATTGATAAATTTTTACCTATTTGATAAATTCTTTTCATTCTAAATTTAAATCTGTTCTTTAAATTTTCTTAAAATGTATATTTCTTAATGTTTTTTTCAATCTATATTATCTTATTTTTAAGGATTTCTTCGACTTTTTTTTTTAACGAAATAAAATTTGCTATAAAAATTTTAAAAACAGATTCGAAATAAGAATGAAAAAATCTATTGGCTGAGTGCCAACTGTTTTTAAAATTACTTGAATTCTACTGTCTTATTATTCAATACTTTCATTAATTTTTTTTTCAATTAAAAACAATGAGATCATTAATTGTATAAAACTGTTAACAAAAATCTATTTTTTTCGTGTATTTATAGTGAAAAAAAAAAACAATACTCACTTAATTATTTTATATTTTTATCTATCGGTGAAAAAATATCTGGTAAACTCAACGAAAAGTTTGTTGCTATTTCTGAGTAAGTCGAGTTCAACGTCCTCTAATAAAAACATTGTAATTTTAAAAAAAATTAATGACAAAAGAGTAACTTGAAATTCTAAAAAAAAAAGTTACTTTTATGCTAATAATTTTTTTGATTTGTGCTGTTTCTCTTGGTGGCTTCCATCGAGCTTTTTCGGGTTATTTTATTTCAATTATTAATCAATTCATATTTATATTGTTTTTGAATTTAGATAATACGGTATCTATAATGCAATATGCTGCTTCTTGGTGTCGACAAAACACTTCTCCAGTTGAAGAGCTATCCTGTTCTTATCATCCATCAAAGAAAAGTCATGATGACGTTATTTATTATTCCAAAAAGTATCCAAGTACGTACAATAATAACTCAGAATATGAAACGTCAAGATTATATAATGATTCAGAAAATACACTTGATGCCAATGACTTGCGACGTCGATTAATTTCCACACGATCATCATCAGTCAGATCAAATACATCATCAAGAAGGTAACATATAATAGATTAAATCATCAATGTTGTTATGATAATAATAACGTATTTTTATATTTAACAAATTTATTTATTCATTTGTTATTAGTGTTACACCAAGCTCTGGAATAGAAAGAACAATGTGCTCTGCAATTACAAAAAATGGTACCCAATGTCGTTCACGTGCACAAATTGGCCGTGAATTTTGTGGTCGACACACTGATCAGTCATCAGTCAGCATGAATTTGACAGAGAATTAAATTTTTTTTAAATATTAATTTCTAGTTTTTAAGGTCATCAAATGACACAGATATAACAAATCAATCAACGCTATAATAATTGTAAATTACGACCAATATTTGCAAAGTACTCTTAGAACTTATACGAAATATTTATACGAAATTTGATACTTATATAATTTGAATTTTTAGTGTGATAATACTTATCTTTTTATTTATAAAAAAAAAAAAAACATTTTGATATAGTTTTATTAGAAAAAAAAAAACAAAAATTTAATTTACAAAATTTAATTTTATCTTTAAAAGTGTGAATGTATTTATTTATTATAATTATTATTTATTTTGAATTTTTCAAAAATTTTTTTTCAATCGTGTAAGTCATATTTGAGTACTATTTATCATAATAAATTTACAAGATAAAATATTAATTTAACAATTAAAAGTCATACATTTGTAAGACAAATAAATTATATTTTTAAAAAATAATTATTGTAAAAAAAAATTATATCAGCTGAATAATAATAATAATGACAAAAAACAGTCAAAAAAATTGTAATATAAAAATATCAATAAATTAATTGTATAGTTAAAAAGTTGGAAACAAAAACAAGTTTTTTTTTTTTTTTTTGAAAATAAGCTAGTTTGTTTATTTTAAATATACGTATTTTTATAAAAAAATAAATAGTAAAATAATTTAATAAAAATAATAATAAAATTTAACATTGTCAGTCAAATTTTTTCACTTTGACATAAAGAAATTAAGTAGTTGAAAAGGGGAGCTTTACTTCGTGTCAATCTGTAGCTTCTTGGTCTTTTGTACAAAGTACAATTTATCTGGTTAAAGCAATGTCAGTAAGCACTGTCTGTCAAAAAGCCTGTCAAGCAAAGCTTCACAAGACCTCGAAACTGTGGGTATAAAATAAAATATATATACATAAATAAAAATTGAGTAAGCACAGTGGTTTTTCGTTCCGTCACGTCGTCACCCAACTTTTTAAACATCTTTTCAATATTCATATGTGATCTATTTTTGACCACCAACTCCCCTCAATAATATTTCAATAAACACACCATTTTTTTGTTTTAAATGATTAATAATCTGACAATTTTTTTTTGTTCTTTATATTTGGTTCTTGTTTTTATGATTATTTCATTTTTTTGAGTGACCTGATGGGAGGTACTTGACGTCCTCCGATTTTTGTCGGTAACTTCAAATGATAGACCCAAAAAGAGTCTGTAATATTTCGGCAAGTAAGAGGGTCCCCGGAAGACGATGATGAAAAAAAAAAAAAAAAAATCACCAAACCAGACAAGTCGTTGAGAATATGAAGATCAATTCTGCGAATGTGTTTTTTTTTTTTTTTATTCTTCTCTACGTTCGTTTACATTTATTGCCCAACATATGTTACTATATATGTATTGCAGTATAACTCTCTATCAACAACATCAAAATTTTTCTTGGCCAGTTATTGAATGAATCTACACGCCAAAAAAAAAAAAAAAACGATGTCCACCATGTGTCGTTTTCCGACACGTATAACACATCTAGTCAAACAAAAATGCACACTTAATTTTTTGTCTGTTACTCTATATACCTGACTATTTTATTGTAAAAAAACCGACATCAATTTTAACCGACGATAATATTGCATAGAACAGAAAAAATAAAAAAGAATTGAGTCAGAGGAAAAAAATAAAACTGATGAAGGATACCGGAAAGAGCCCGGTGAATAATTTTCAACCTACTTGAAGAGTTTTTTTGGGGAAAAAACAATTGACATGGTGAAACACGACACACATGTTGAATATCCTGAGGAATCTTCGTGGAAATGATCTGATATGTGAAATTTAGAAGAAAAAAATGTTAAAAAAATTATATGAATCAGTTTCAATGAATTAAAATAAATACATATACACAGTTAGGCAAAAATATAAAATGTTTTTTATTTAAAAAATATTAAAAAATATTAAAATAAATTTATATTTGCGCACAATGACAATTAAAGTGCTTGCATTTTAATATTTGATGCACAAAGATGTGATGTAGACGTTGCAAGTTTTACTACGAGATAGAAATTCTTAATGGAATTTTATCTTGTAAGTGAATGCCTGCGAATGTGGGTCATGAATGGCACCAGTGTTTTTACCACTTCAACTATGTGTCCAATGTTAAGATCAACATTTTTTTTTCTCTTTCTTTATTTCATTTATGCTTGCCGAATTTTAAATATTGATTTTAGATGGTAAAATCTAGTCAAGTATGTATAATTTTAATATATTTTTTTTTATTTTGTTATATATATAAAGTTTTATATACTAAAATATGTATAAAATTTTTGAGAGACAGTTTGAATAATATTTAAAAGCTAAAAGAACAAATATAAAAAGTATGAATTATTATAACTCATTTTTTTTTTTATATTTATTTATTTTTTTTTTTCAGTTTTTTATTTGCCTTGAATGTGCGAAAATGGTAGACGACAACGACAATTAAATAAAGAAATAAAATAACGAAGATGATGCGAAGGAAGCGATCCAAGACGGTCATGTGAACCGGATTTTACCGGCAGCTGTGAGTTTGTGTTTTATGCTTATTTGTTGCAAGCTTCTTGGGGCCCTTGGAGACTCATCAAAGCTCGATCCCCAATAAAAATCATGTAAGTTTAATAAATATATTTTTCACTTTCAACATAATATTTTTAATTATCCATCTTCTTTTTATTTATTTATTTTCTTTTTTATTTTATTTTACTGTGTTTTTTTTTTGTTCATTATATATAGCTGCTTTTTTTATTTTAATGTATGGGAAAGACAAGTCCAGGCATTCGAGGAATTAGGAACACCGGAAGACAAATGTCATTGATAATTTTATGCATCAAGAGATGAAAAATCTTCGTTGGAGTTCTGGATTGAATTAATAATTGTTTTGTAATAATTAATAATATATATTTAACAACATTTTCAGCTGAAAAATTAAATGTTTAAATTTAAATTTGGCAATATTTTGTTTGAACTTTGATAAAAAATTAACATCTCAAACAAAATATTAAAAGCTGAGTTAACATTAGATGTTGAATCGAATTTATCTGACACATTAATTCGGCTTATAAATGTTAAATTAAATAAGATCTATTTCATCATTTGAAAATATTCAAACAGTGTTGTTTTAATTTAAAAAAGTCAGAAGAATTTTCCTGTCTAATGATTTTTTTTCAATTTAATAATTTGTCCACAAAAAAAAGAAAATTAAAATGAACACATGATATTTTTTTTCCATTTTTTTTTTAATGTTGATTTTTTAATATTTTTCAAATGTTGAATTTTAACATCTGAGGTAAATAAAAGGCATATTTTTTAGAGTCCAGATAGGTAAACATTTTATATTTTTGTCTATAACTGTATGTATTTATTTTTTTTCATATGTTTTGCACAAAAGACGTCAAAAATTTGGGCCAGGGTTGAAAACATGCTAGGCAAAACCCAAAAATCTGGTAACAATCTGGTACAAGTCTTTTTATACCTGACCAACCTTCTAAGTGTATTTTTTTTTATTTTGAAACTTTGCTGTGTTATTAAAACTTTTTTTTTTCTTATCAGGATCCCAAGAAAATGTGCTTTTTTTATTTCTTCTATCTGCCCAAGGTTTTGCCGCCGATGTATACCTGATTTGGCGCTTACCGCTTTGTATTTTCAAAATGCACACACAAAAGTACCGTTTATTTTATTTTTTTAATTTTTAACGTTTTGGGCAAGCCTTTATTTACCAGACAAAGAGGAGACTTTTTTTTACGTTTTTTTATTGCACCGAATTTTAAGGTATAATATACAATTTCCAATTGTAGGATACAGCATGATTTTTTTTCTTTTTTCAAAAAAAAATACTTGAATTTTCTTTGTAGGTACGTTTCTTTGGTTTTTTTTTTTATTTTAATTACGGTCGAAACGTTGACCTAAACCCATCAGCTTGTATTTTTTTTCAACAACTAAAAATTTATATATTTTAAATCCAGCAAGCTTGTGTACATTGTTTGTTAAATTTTCGTTCTTTGTCGTGTCACTTCAGTCAGCACGATATATTTCTATTTTTTTTTTTTTTTTAATCTAAAAAGTAACACATAATATACTTGAACTTGTGACTCCGATGAGTTTAATTAAAAATATAATAATAATAATATTTTAAACAAAAAAAAAAAATGCTTCATATTCTTTCCATATTCCATTAATCATGGGACAGCTGTCTGATGGTTTTCCTGAGTGGTTGACGATATTCAGCATAGTAGGTGGAGTCCATATTTCTATTAACACGTTAGGATGATTCTCGTAAGTATTTCAAAACTCATTCCTTGATGCATCATCGTATTTAAATTATTCTATTTGACTTTTCTTTTTTTCCCCTTTTCAAACTAAGAGCTGATAAAAATGGCTTAAAAAAGAAAAAAAAACTACCACGTGTTTATTACAATTTAAAAAAAAAAAACAAATTTATCCATTAAAAAATTAATTCAAACTGAAATTTTAAACCGTTTGAAAAATAATGTAATATCAAGTAAATTTTTCATTTGATTTTCATTTAACATTCAGCTTAAATGATAAAATTTCATACTTTATTAGAAAAATATTAAAAAATCAACATTGAAAAAGAAAAAGACATATAACTATATGTCTAAAAATTTTTGTTGACAAATAATTTAAAATAAAAAAATAATCTAAGGAAATAATAATCATAAAAAAATTCATTTTTTATTATTCTTACACATTTATTTTGACAATTAGTTTTCGTTAAAATATAAAACAAATGTATAAAAATCCAAATTTAGTATTTTCAGTAAATTTTAAGTCATGAATTTACATTTTTCTTATAACTACATGTTAATTTTCTATTAAAATTCATATATATAGTTTTTATGTTTTACTCGCATTTCAAAAAAACAATTTTTTCATTTACCATGCGTTATTTTCATTCTTAAAAAATTATTCTCCGAACAAATGTACTTCAATAAAGTTCAATGGACTTTGTATTATTAAATTTATTTGGTCGCTAAAAGATATAATTTTTTAATAATCTTTATATTTTCTATAACTTCTAAAAAATTTCCTTGAAACTTGTGTTTGAAAATTGTGAAGATAATAGAATATTTAAAAAAAAAAAAATATATAAACATGCAGCCACTTGATATTGATGATGGCAAACAACACACAAAATTTCAACGTATTTCATTTGCAGTGAGACGAAGGAAGGGACAAAAAATTCTATTTTCGAATACATGACGATGATGGAACTTCAGCACACTGTAAGTATATATATATGTAGTGTGGTACACACCAAAAGCGTAAAGAAAGATTTATGAAGAACGGAAGAGAACATTGAGTATTATTCTTCTTTATTTTTATACTTTGCTTGTGGGTAACCCTTTTGGGGTTTGGACCTGTGACATATATTTTGTCGATGAAATATCGATGGTGTTTATTGGCCCAAAAAAAAAATGTTATTATAAATTTTTACCAACAAAGATTTATTTTTAAAAATTTAAATCAATATCCAAACTCAACTATTATTTATTTATATATTTTTTTAAATTTTTAATTTAAATTATTGTACAAATATTTTAAATTATATATCAAGATATAATTGAGCTGCATGCATAAATGAATTTTCATGCTGAAATTTGAAAATAGATTGAGCCATTGAAGGTCACTGTGTTTATATATACTGATATACCATGATAGTGGGAAGCTAAAACTTCTATTTTTTATAAAATTTTTTTCTTTTATTTATTTATCGTATTACAAAGCATACTGTTAAATTTTCTTGGCTCTCAAGAAACCAGTCAAAGCTCGTTAATAACGACAAGTGACTAGTGTCCATGTCAAAGCTGAATCTATCAATCTTGGCTGCTTTCAGCCGAAAATTTTATATGAAAAATATACATTATAATATTAATAATTGTTGACTTTTTGTTGTTATTTTGGATCATCAATATTCATAATTTACCAAAAATCAGTTAAAAACTTTTATCGTCAAACTTAAGAACAATTTATGAGTTTTAAATTTTTTATTTTTCTTGCCAGCATCGTTCGTGATGTGTGCCATTTTGTAGAGACTTCCCCTGCACATTCAACAGAGCATGATGACAAAAAAAAAAAAATAAAAATTGATAATTGAATTCTACTCTTACAAATGGACATTTTTAACTGATTTTTTTTTGGATATAGAGTCAGTTAAAATACGAACTTATTTGTGTTATTAATTTTGAAAATGAATCTTTAAAAATAACGAAAAAAAAATCAACAATTATTAATTAATTATCGATATATTTTTTTTTTTTTGCAAATAGACAATTTTTGTTTTTCAATAAATTGTCAATATTATTTATTGTTATTCTTCAGGTTTAATTATCGAGACTTTTTATACAAATAAGTATAGACATTGGAACGGACTCGATGCAAATTGTCAACTTTGTTTAGAATGATTTTTTTTAAATATATGTATACCAGTAGTTGACACTGTATATGTCTAATCTCATATTTTAAATAAATAAAATAACAATATATCTTAAAATAACTATATTATTGAATAAATTAAATGTAAATGTAAAAACAATTGTATATAAATTTTTAAAAAAGTTTATAAATTCTTTCTCAATTAAAAACAATGATTACGTATTTGTTTTGTATATTGATATACTTATTACATGAATCTCTGATATATAAATGACATATAAATGATATATAAATGCAGTAATACACTCATGTTTCATTTTTAAAATAGACCGGAAATCGACATCCCATATACCTGGACTAGAAGTCTAGAAATGACTAGACTCGCCTCTAGATCTCCGCCCTCAACAAAAGATATACCAAATGCGAGTCAAGGAAGGAAATAAATAAATATGCTTATATATATATATGTAAAAAAATATAAGGAAGACATGAAAATGGCGTTTTAAAAAATTAAAAAAAAAAAAAGTTCAAAGGGGTTGGGTTAATGATGATTTACATGTCGATTTTTTTAAAGTGGTATTAGCTATTATTTGTCGTGTTTATTATATCATCTCTGTTTCTTCTCACTAAATATATAAATTTTTATAAGCTATATATTTTTTAATGAAAAAAAATAATGAAAAAAAAAAAATTGTTTAGAAAGAAGTGTATATAGGAAGAAAAATAAGACAGCTGTGCATGGTATTCATTTGAGAATGTCAACAAGGGTGTCGTGGAGTCTTCATGAGACCAACAAGAAGAGCAGGTGGAATATCACACATACATGAAATAGTACATATGGTTAAATGGATCAACATAATATTTGTATATAAAATATACTTTTTATGTGCTGGGACTATACTATAAAGCTCCGCCCAAATGAGACACCTGTACGATTTTATATACCTGGATGTTATATTCTTGATCTTGATGTAGGACACCTGTTGGACCAATCCTCGTATCTTTTCATTCTGATTCGTTCTAACGAAAACAACGCAGTTTAAATCTTGCATGGCGGTTTTGAAAAGTCAAGATGAAAGATGTTTCATATATGATCAAGGAGTTGTTCATTGTCTGACTACTAAGTATATATATAATCAAAACGTATCGTTAGTATAACTTTGATCACGTGTGATTATATACAGAAGAAAAAGATTGTTAATGCATGACTATGTCTAGCTGTACTTGACTGTAATCAATGAAGAAAATAACCAGTATTTATTGGTAATTTACTACTTTATTCTATCATGATGATTATTAGAAGAACAAAATTATATGTGTATATATTATTATTTCAGCAACATGTTTTGTTATTGTTTTTTTAAATTTATATACTTTTGGATAATTGGATATATGCGTGAATACCTGAAATGTTATTAAATAAAATGACTACAAATAATTGGGATTGAATAATTTCTATATGACTACGATGATTATACTTGTGAATATCATTGAATATACATTCTGGCTTCGATTTGATTTGACTATGAAAAAAAAAAAGAAAAGAAATTTCATTAATGTCACCACGCTAGTAAACTTTGAAATATTAATTGTTTTAGTGTAACTTATTATTATTTTTGTATAAGAGATCTATTTTAATTCCTAATTTTTTGTTGTAATATTATTAAATATCAATAATCAAAATTTATCACACAAATAAGTTTAAATTTTTACTGACCGGCCAATACAAATTAAAAATCAATCGGCCAATCAAAATAATAATTTATATATCACTAATACAGGCTAGCCTATCGTTAGTATTTCTCAATATGATAATTTTGCCTCTTACGTTTACAATTAAAAATTATTAGCAATGAGTTGTTTAAAATGTGCAAATATTTTTGTGATAAATTTTGAAAATTATTTACCTATAAAATAACAACCAATAGTCTCGAACTGATTAAACGTATACAAGATTAAATGTATACAAGATCAATTATGAATCATTAGTAGTTGGTTTCTTGAGTGATGTTGGTTGCAGTATACTGCACAATCTGAATACTGAATACTCTTACTTTAATTTTAGAAAATTAAGGTCCCTCATTGACAATGACCCGTGGGAATATATCACTGAGATAAATTTAAAACTATTTTTTTTTTTTTAACATACCATTTATATACTGCGAAATCATTTCCATATATACATTGGGCTTTTTTTTTTTTTTATTTTGGTGTTACGGCCTAGACATAGGAGTGAGTAAGAAAGAGAGGAAGTTGTCAAAAAAATGCCTTTGTGTCTGGCAGAGTCCACAAGCCCAATCATAATTCCAAGGTTTTTTTTTTTTTTTACGAAAAAGTATCCAGTGTGAAAAATCTTTTCGCCATGTGTTGGCGAAACAAACTGCGAGACCAATAGGTATAAAATAGAAGATGTGGCAATGTCACGTATCTTGCATTCATTGCTTATATTAAAACTACCCTCTATCTTTCTTTTTATATATATATATGCGTATATCTATTTTTTAAAATAAGTTGAATGAACAGTTCACATGGTATATACGTATGTATATATTCAAATTCCATCGATGCAATGTGAAAACTATACGAAAGACACATGTTAAAAATTACAGGATTTTTTTTTTTAACCAATAATTAACAGGTTGAAAAGTTTCCTGGGCACGCGACACTTATTGCTCACCAGGTTTCCAGGATTTAATTCCTTGGGAACCACAAAAATCTATTGATAGACATAGATATACTTTGAAATGTAAAAGTTTTTTTCTTCACACAGTCAGTTTAGGGTACGATTTACTTCCAAGTAAAAAAATTGAAACTTTTTTTAAATATTTCATGTCAGTAACAATCTATCTAACAGTTTCAATGAATTTTGATAGTACTGATTCCATTCAAAATCACCTGAAATTATTAAATCATTAAAAGAAAAAGATGTAAAATCTTAAGAGAGAAAGTAAACAACCCCTCGGTGATTTTCACTAATTTAAAATGAGATTTTTTTCAAGATGAACAGACAATTTCACGATTAAATAATCGATAATCCATTTGTTTTTTTTTTTTCATTAAAAATAATGCAGCAAAATTCAATTTAAAAATACATAAGCTTATTTGTTTTTTTTTTTTTTGTTTTTTCTTTTTTTTTTTAGCAAATATATTTGTGCTATATTTTAAAAATACAAGTTGGACAGTTTTTATTGTTTATTCAATAAGTAAACACAGCTTTAAAATATGTTTTTAAAAGTTAATCCAAATACTATTTGACTTTTGTCCAATTTTATCTTTTGTCATGACAAGTTTGTTTATTTATTTTTTATTATTTTTTTTAGTATTTTTTAAGAAGCTCAAATAAGTTTATTTGCAATGTTGATCATCTGGTGAACATAAATAAATACATAAATAATAAAATACAGTATTTTCTGTCTTATAATTCAATTATTAATATAAATATATATATTTTTTATAAAGAAATGTATATAACAGTAGAAGAGTCATTGAAAAAGAATAAAAATAAACGAATTGAATATTGAATTGGTCTTTATATATATTTATATACCTGGAACATGAGTGTAAAAAGGTATTGACCGTTCAGATGTGTCTATAAAAATCTGAGGAATAATAATGGCACGTGCTATATATATATATATATTTATACTAGAGAAACACTCATATGCCCATTCAGGTGATCAAGCAATACTATATACCAACTGGTCAACACATGTGTATAAGCGCGTGTGCCAGGACAATTCAGCAAGGATGCACCTAAAAAAATTATACAAAACCAAAATTTCGAGAGGATTTTGCCGTATCTAATGATATTCAAGTCACGTTTTTTGTGATCCATCTGTACTCATTTCAAGTACTTTATTTTTTATTTTTTTTTCCATTCTTTATACATATTTTTTTTTTATTTTAATTTTTTTTTTTTTATTACTTCCTGTTTTATTAGAAAATGAAAATTCAATAAAATTTTTATTCATCCAAAGTTGAACTTAATTTTTGAAGTAAAAAAATAGTTTTTATAATTTTTTTCAGAAAAGTTATTGATGGCTAAGAAGAAGAATACAGTTTTTACAATTTATTTGCCAGTTAGATGGAAAATTTTTCATATTATAACCAGTTTTTGACGCTGGCAAAAACCTGTTTACCTATAATACAAATGAGAAAAATATATAATGCCTTTTTCATAAAGGATCAGAAGAAAAAGCCAGCAATTGCCTTGACCATTTTTCACAAAAATCAACCTTCAGAATATTGACATGTTATTTATTAAATTATACAAAAAAAAAAATAAAGAAAATTCTGCTGTATATTGAATCTTTTACGGACAATTATATTTTTTGAATTTTGATATTGATGGGATATCAATTGCAAAAAAAAAATCAACAAAAAGCTGTATATATATTTTTATTACTATTAAAATTTCTGTTGAGCTTTTTTTACTTTTAATATTTTCAAATATAAATTCAAGAGACATTTTCTTGTATGAATTTTAAAATTAAATTTGTGTTAAAACTAAAATCTCAGATTGTATAGCAAATTTAATACAAAAATTTTTAAAATTTTTTACACAATTTTATGTATTTAGTATTCCAAGGGGGTCGTGGCATCTTCTTAGAATTATAATATGCAAATGGAAGGCGATTAGAAAATAACTAACCTGGGTGAGGATTTAGGACGTAGCTTGGACCCCATGGTATCTAATATAATAAACCGTAGAAACCGGCAGGTAGAAGTCTCTGGAAATATATAGCACACCGTGAGTTCTATTGTTCAATTTTGTTCACGGCAGACTGCTGGTCGCCAGTTCGACTTTGTGTCTGCAGCTTCACAACATGCAAAAAAAATATAAAAAAAAAAAAGAATAAAAAAATAGCAAGAAATTATCCTGTCTACGAGATGGCCTTAACAAATTTCCAGCGAACGAGTAACATCGATGAAACGATGCCGATTCTCGAAGGGTATAATATATAAGAAAAAAAAAAAAAAATATCTGAAATTTCTTGCTACGTCATTCATAATGGCCGACCTTTTGCCAGTTGATCACCAAAATTTTCAAAGTAAGTTTGACTTGTGAAGTTGTGGTCTTTGGATAAATTGCAATAAAGTGTTCCAACTTATATATATACCCACACAAAATGCCAACATGTTCTCGTGTGTATGTGTGACTTTTCATATTTCATTTTGTGTCTTTATCTTGCTTTATTATATGTATAATATTTCTGTCTTTATTTTGATGATAGCACGTGAGCCACAAGGCATCAAAAACAACGTGCTTATACTTGAATAAGACTAGAGTATTAGTACTCATATATATATATATATATATAGTTTATATAACCAACTATACTTACTGAGTGATTTAAGCGGAAGTTGCTTGGGAGACGAAGCACAGATGCGACAAATCGACACAAGTTTTGTTAGATCGTAAGGCTTGCCTGAGAGACACTCACTGAGTATCACTTACAAGAAGGGAAGAAACTCGAGACGTCAAGAAAATACTTGAGTGTCAAGCTAGGAATTTAAGTTGAAACAGTTAAAGAGAATCATAAGAGGAGGGTAAAAATTATGACATAAATGATTTCATGTATATAAAACCATGGTTTAAATCTCATAAAATAATTTTTCTATAATTATTTACAAAGTATTTTATGTATTTTAAATAATTATATATATTTCCTTGAACTTGATATGATAATTTTAATTAAATTTTATAAACAAGAGCTTTTATAATTGCATCACAATTTCCAGATGAAAATATTGATATAAATCTTATGATATAAATTAAATTGTAATTAAAAGATTTAATTTATAATTTGGTATTTATTTTATTTATTTTTTTTTTTTGGGTAAATAGTTTATAATATGAACATGTCTATATTTAAATTGTGACTTTAGTACGTGCACAAGAACGTAAATATAATAATAGATTGTACGAACGGACGTGAAGCATAAATGAATTAATATCGACGTGTAATAAAATTGAATAACGCGAGTTGGTTATGTATATATGACTCGACGTTATATCCCGTAAGCGGTTGCACGGTGGGTGCGTTTAAAGCTCGCGAGGCTAATGTAGGGTGAAAAGGGGTTGTAATTTTGAGTTGCCACGAAATACGAGAAGGGATATAGATGCAACATACGGACAAGCCATTTAAACTTATCATTTTATATCACCGTCTGTTCAAAAACCAACTGCTTGTCCGCATTTTTACTTATACTTGAGTATTCTTNGACTATTATATTGTAAAAAAACCGACATCAATTTTAACCGACGATAATATTGCATAGAACAGAAAAAATAAAAAATAAAAAAAAAAGAATTGAGTCAGAGGAAAAAAATAAAACTGATGAAGGATACCGGAAGGAGCCCGCTGAATAATTTTCAACCTACTTGGAGAGTTTTTTTTTGGGAAAAAACAATTGACATGGTGAAACACGACACACATGTTGAATATCCTGAGGAATCTTCGTGGAAATGATCTGATATGTGTTTTTTTACAAAAAATTTAAAAAACTACTATATCCATCGTGTGAGTCCTATTTGCTAAAAAAAAAAAATTAAAACCATGAAAGGATATTTCATTGACAAGATAAGGAAGCTTTTTTTTTATAAATACAAATAAAAATGAGTATAGCATTTAAAGCTCTTTTTTTATAAATTTATTTTTGGACAATTGATTAAAAAATGACTTGATGAGACATATAGGACTTGAAGGGTGATGTATCAATGTGGAGCGTTGGAAGAAGCAAGGGGCTTGAGTGTCCCCCACTGAGAGAGCTCAGGATATTGACTAGTCCGTGAGGCCCACATTTTTCTCTTTTTTATATTCTTTTTTTTTTTTTTTTNTTTTTTTTTTTTTTTTTGTCTTGAAAAAAGAAAAATTCCTTATTTTTTTAGTTTACTCAAGCTTTGAAGCAACGTGTGGCGAATTCGCCCTCGGGAGTCCTGAGACCGATCTACCACCCTTCATATATAATATATATACACGCGGCTTCTAGGACTCGAGATACAAAATTTTTCATCTTAAATTTCTGGGAACATATATGCAGTTAGTGATTAAGAACCGAGAGACCACTGACGACACACACGCACACTCGACGATCGCATGTCGACATTGAAAGATTCATTGGTTTATTTATTATTACTATCAAACATTAACTACTGTTTCATCCTTATTATTTTTATTTTTAATTTTTTTTTTTTTTTCCTTTGGAAATGTTTGTTTAGGCTTATTAACTGCCGTATATTTATGATTCTCAGATTTCAAAATTTCTCGCTTTATTGAAATCAACGTTTAGGAAAAAATAATAAAAAATAGTTTGTATTTTTTTTTGAAAAATCATCGCAGAGGGTAGAAGACACTATTTGAGGGAGAAAAATTTAATTATTTAAAAAAAAAAAAAATTTCAACACCAACATATATATATTTCACTTTTTTTAAAAAAACAAATATTTCAAAATAAAACGATTTTTTAATTTTTTTTTAATTCCAAATGTTTAAATATATATATTTGTATGTCCAATGATCCTTGTTTTAAACATTAACAAAAAAAGTTTATTTTATTTTTTATTAATTTATAATTTTTGCAAATAAATAATGACTGTAAAATAATTTTGAAAAACTAAAAATATAATTTTGCATATATAAATGATATAGTAAGATGTGAGTGCATAATTTGAGATGACTTGATATTATGTCGACGAGAAAAATAAAAAAAAAAAATTGGTATTTGGCATTTTTCCAGTATTAAGTCGTCAATCGTACACCATAGATAAATAACTATAATTATTATTGTCTTGATCAAAGAAACAAAAATTATTATTATTATATTATTTTAAATTTTGGAACTTTATCAAATTTTAAAACACATATTAAATGTAATTTATTGATGCCACAACAAACAAAACTGATGACAGTTCATTATAAATATTTAAATATACATTTCTAATCGATATATAAATTTGAGATAACTACATGATGATAAGGCATTCAGTAGAAATTAATACAAGTTGAGAAATGAAATAATTTACAATTTTTAAAAAATACTATTTTTCCAAAGTTCATCCTCGTGTAAAAAAAGTTGTCAACTTTGACATTCATTATCTCAAAAAAACCAAGTCAAAAAAAATTGAAAAAAAATGACAATGTATAGATAATTATTTCATTTAAAAAAAGAGCCTACTCAAAAAGAAATCTACCAGAAATTCAATTATCCGGACGATCATCTGCATTCAGATCGATTCCATCATCAAGAAAGTAGCAAATAATTTTTTTTGTTAATAATTATTTTTAAATCTAAATTTTTCTATTGAGGAATTTCGAAATTATTTCATCTACAAGTAGATATTCAGCTTGTTGGAGTAAATTGTTTGTGTCTGTGTGTCATGTAGTGATGCTTTTGACTTGTGTTGGTTTACTCACAAATCCCCCTCTCTTTTGAATTTTCAAAAAGGAAAAAATAATCCTCGCCTGGGTGGGGCCTAAGCATAGTATCCGAGATCTAAAAAGAGGCGGTCTTTGAGTTTCTTAAACAAGTTTTTTTCCGTGAGAAGAAGATCAGTGAGAATTGGTGAGTATCGAGCAGCAAGAGAAAACCATCAGACGAGTTTTGGCACTTGCCGACTGCAGACGCGCACACCTTGTTATTAAAAAAAAAAAAAAAATAGAAAATAATTGTGAATTAAAAACTTAACACTGTGTTTTATTTAAATAAAAAATATTGTGATATGTACGGTGACTTAAAAGAGTATCAAAGTGATAGTTTTCAAGAATATACAAAATTACGTGTTAATAATTATTCAATGATGCAATCACAACAGCCTTTGGTTACAATGCCAAAATCAGCAAGTGGAGTTTATTCTGTTGGTGATTCATCTGGTATACCCAGTGCTGGTAGTTCAGCAAGTAATTCACCAAATAGTTATGAACGTCATTCACCACCACAATTTGTTGAATTATTAAGTCCATCAGATCACCATGTTTTACCTGGTTTTCATCAACCAATTCATTCTTATCATCAAGTAAATAATTCAAATTACATTGCTACACAAACATCACCATCACTACCACCACCACCACCAGCACTATTATCATCAACATCACCAACGACAACTCTATATAATTATTGTGATAATTTTGGTGATAATAAGAGATATCAAGAAATGCAAACACAACAAAATATAAATAATAATAATAACAATATTATTAATAATAATAATAATAATTGTAAAGTTTATGAAAGAAACAATGATTTGTATGATTATGAAAGAAATAAAGATGGTTTTATGTCTGATCATAGCCGTGAACAAGAACAAAACTTGTACCTTTCAACTAGTCATTCACCAAGCACTAATTATCATTCACCAAATGCAAATAATGATGATATTCGTAATCAAGATATTCACAATTTACAAGGTTATCATGGAAATAATGATAATATTGATATTGTTGAATACAAGCCAGTAATTAGAAATGTATTTGATATGAACACAGCCAATAATAATATTCAACAACAACAACACCAACAGCAACAACAACAACATCATCATCATCATCATCAACAACAACAAGTACAAACACAACAGCAACAACATTCACAGCAGCAACAGCAACAACAAGAAATTTGTAATGAAACAAATAGTTTATCAAGAGATGATGATTTATTACACATAAATTACAGACGTGCAACTGGTATTAAAAGAAAAAGAAATTCAAGTTCTGGTGGTGATTCAGAAAATGAAAGTATATCATCATCATCATTAAGTTCAAAAACAAAAATAAGAAAAAAAAGTATAACATCATATGAAGAAATACAAAGTCAACGAGTACAAGCTAATGTTAGAGAAAGACAGAGAACTCAAAGTTTAAATGAAGCATTTGCATCATTAAGAAAAATCATTCCAACATTACCAAGTGATAAGTTGAGTAAAATTCAAACATTAAAATTAGCAACAAGATATATTGAATTTTTAACTCAAGTTGCCAAATGTAATCCTGATGCGGCGGATACAGTAAACAAAGTTGATGAACATGGTGAGTAAGTCTCTTCTTTTTTTATTTTTTAAATATGTATATATTGTAAATATTTAATATGTAAAATTGTTACAAACTGTATACCCTCTTAATGGAGAAATCTGTTGGGACTGTCAATACATAAATAAATAAATAAATAAATAAATAAATAATAGTTTAAATGATTTTTTTTTTTATTGCTTGCATATTTTTGATTATCTATTTTTTCTTTATCTTTATTGGCTTTTTTTAAATATTTTTTTCAATAATTATTTTGTGTTGAGATATTCATTTGAGTGTTAATGTTTTTTTTCATCGACTTTGATTTTAATTTTATATGTGGAATAACAAAAGAGAGAAAGATAAATAAAAATGAATGTTTACGTTGGACACATGGGTTATTTGTGTATAAATTTATAAAAAAAATTATTTGCCTCGTTATTAAATCATCTTGTGAGTCAGAATATCATACTGCAAGGATTTTTCATGCATGTACCTATCAGCTATATTTGAGTCAAGGCGCCAAACGTTATAAATTCACGTGACTAACGGGTGATCCAACACCACCAATATATAACACTACTATATTATATCTAAAACACGACATTTATTATTTTACTTTGAAATCATACTGGGTATTGATTGAATTAACAAAAAATATATTCTCATAAATATTTTAATTCTTTTTTAATTTTAATTCACAAAATTTAGTTTAGAAAAATATATATTTTGCAAATCAACATATAATATTAATATAAATAATGTTTATTTATTTATTTCAATTCATTTTAAATAAAATATAAATATTATTAATGTATTTATTTTATTTTGTTATATTGTTTTCATTATTTTATTATTTTTCAAATGTCTGGTGTTGCTCAAAAACATGCTTTTCAAATGAATTATTTTTCCGGCATACATATATTATTAAAATATACAATTTTTTATGAGAATATATTTTTTAATACAATTGTCATTTCAAAAAATATAGAAATATATAATAATAATGGTTTTTTTATTTTAATTATTGCAGGCCAAATGAGTGCTATGGGAGCAGTTATCTCAGCTCGAGAAATAACATCATCAACAACATGCACCTACATGGCACATGAAAGACTATCATATGCTTTTAGTGTTTGGCGAATGGACGGTGATTGGAATGCAAATATTTAAAAACGTTATTTTAAAAAGTTAGATAGGTAGAAAAATTTTATAAATATAAAAAAAAAAAAAATTGTTGAGTAAAATATTTAAAGTAAAATATTTAAAAGAAAAACGAAATATTGAAAAATTATTTTTATAAAAAAAATAATAGTTATTATTTTTAAATTTTTTGTTGATGATAATTAAACAAAGGGCGTGGTTTTATAAAAAAAAAAAAAAAA
>MKYW01000028.1:318580-373841 GCA_015776835.1 Aphidius ervi | reverse complement strand
TTTTTTTTTTTTTTTTTTTTTTAAATGTGTCTTATTCTGGCAAACAAATTTTTTTTTTTTTATTTTGCAATCTGTGTGATCGACGTCGTTTTATGATTTTTTTTATTTTTCAACAACCCTATTATAGAGTATTTATTTATACTAGAAAAATTATTTTTGTAATATTAATTAAAGGTAGCTTATGAAAAACATTACCAATTACTCTACATTTTGGTGGATCATGCAGTTAAAGTCGCCAAAGACGGATTAACAGATACTTAATAGATTTTTTTTTTTGTAAATAATTACTTATAATTATTTATAATTAAACTTAAACATACAAATTTTATAAACAGTGTAAATCCGTCATCTGTATAAACTTGCAATATTATACAAAAAAACAATTATCGAAT
Organism: Aphidius ervi; assembly: GCA_015776835.1. Taxonomy (NCBI): domain Eukaryota; kingdom Metazoa; phylum Arthropoda; class Insecta; order Hymenoptera; family Braconidae; genus Aphidius; species Aphidius ervi. Next base: position 373,449 of record MKYW01000028.1, on the reverse strand, counting down.
AAGATCGAACTTCATTTTTTATCGAAAAAAAAATTAATGAAATAACGAAATTTATATATTCTTTTTTTATTTGCATCAACTTTATTTTAGTTTTTAACTATCAAAAATTAAGAATGAATTTCTTCGAAAGAAAAAAAAAAAAATGAAAAAGTTGCTCTAAATTTTTAAATTTTTGTTTATATATTTTTTTTCAAATTTAATAATTATTTGTCAGTGAAAAATGAAGCATTCGAAATAATGTAAAAATTTTAGATAACATTTTTCGTAATTTAAAAATCGATATAAAAAAAAAAAAAATGTATAATTATTGTAAATTTTTAAATGAGTTCGTTTCTTTTTAAATTTTATACTTGATCATGAATATTTTTTATCTCTGATAAAAATGCAATTAGCTTCAATCAGCATAGTTGTACACTTTTATAATTTATTGAATTTTAATTATATCAGGTATACAACAAAATAAGTGATTAAATTTATATTGTAAAATGTGTATATTTATATTATTAATAACACTTGTTTCTTGTACATATTTAGTATAATAACGTATACTGATAATAGATTTTATAAAGTTTATATTCATAAGTTTATTATTAATTATAATCATTTCCATTCCTTCATGAAATACATGCATATATATATTTCATGAATTTATTATTTAGAATTAAATATACAGTATTCTTTTATATTACAAAACTTTTACTGAATAAAATTATTTAAAAAATAAATAAATAAATAATATTTGATTTTTATTTTGTTTGTATCTTGTTTTTATTTTTTTTTTTTTATTACCATTATTGTCATCATCATAATCATCATCATCATTGACGTCAAACATTGATGATAAAAATATAAAACATTGATAAACAATTTACCAGCTTGGTGATGCGCTTTAATAGATCCGATCTACATCGATGGAACATCCAGTGAGATCAAAAATCATAATAAACATCTAATGATTTATTTACAAGCACCACCCAGTTTTTTACACAATTGGTTTAAATGTTTTTTTCTATTTATTTACAACCAATCATGTATTTTTATCTTTGCAAAATTTATTATTTTTTAGTTGTTTATTTTTTTTTTTAAGTTCCTTTATGAATATACTAAATTCAACTTTCAAGTGCTTTTTTTTGAAACTGAATGAAATGCATATTCAAGAATTAATTAATATTCCAAAATTTTCATGTGTTTTATTAATGTTTTTCGAAAGAAAAAACTTCATTTTTTTAATTTTTAATTTGTACATTTGTACAGGATCTTTTTGATGCAATAGTTTTAATATTTCTAGCAGTCATCAAGTAGCCACTTGTAGAGTAATTTTTAAACTATAGTTTAAAACTTTAATAATATTTTAATATTGTTAAACCAGTGGGCTTGTGACATTTATTATATATTTCATGAGACGTTGTTAACAATTATTTTAACCATTCATTGTTTCTTCCATCAAGCTAAAACTTATACTGCATATACTTGAAAATAATATACTTTTTACTATATGTGCAGTTGCACAAATAAAATAGGTATATAAATTGTGGTAATAGAAAAAGAGTTTAAAAGTGTAGATGATATTTTTAATATTTTAATAATATTTATGATCAGTATGGCTTTCCATGTTTGATCATAAAACAGTAAATCACATTAGTTGAGTGAGACCTGTCTCGTCTGCACTCGTGAAAATCTTAGAAAACTATCGTCTTAAACTAAACATAGATCAACCAAAATTACTATATACATTCGACGCTTTTATTTACACAAAATGTAAATAAATTAAATGTAAGGGTGAAAGATTGAGGAAATTCTTCAACTAATTCAATATGATTTAAGTGTATTTTATAGTGTGTTTTCATAAATAAAGAATAACATTTTTTAATTTTCACGTGACGATTGAAATGATGAAAATATATATATATATATATTTTTAAGTATATATATTTTCAAAGTGTTGAATGTAAAAGTTTTTTTTTTTTTTTCTTTTTATCGTTTTTTCAGTTTTAATTTTGACACAACATTATTATTTATTATTTAAGTAATGGTTTTAATTTTTTTTACGATTATTCAATGATATGTGGATGTCTAAACTGAGGGCTCATTACAAAATTTAATGAGCTTATTCTCAACCAGTTAATTATCCTGTTTCTATGCCACACACATTTAAATTTAAATGCTGCAACGTATATAATAATTTTTCTCCCCCATTTTTTTCTTTACCATTATTTACATTTTCTACGATTTTTTTCGATTGATGGAGCAATTAAAAAATGAAAATAAAAAAAAACAAACTTTTTTTTCGACCCAAACACCGGACGTGCAATGACAAAATTGTTTTTTTTTTTTTTTTGTTTTTATAATCAACAATATTTATCTATTTCCATCAACGTCATCTTGATTTGAAAAAATTATTTTTAAATGAATATTTAAAAAAAATAAATAATTTATATAAAGTTGACTGAAAATATTAATTATATGTATATAGTTTAGGGTGTTGTGTGTGTAAAATTTATTCAATAAATTTGACTATTTCAAGATCCAATTAAAAAAAAAAAAAAAGCGTAGAAAAAAGAAAAAAATATTAGACCTTCCTGTCTGATTCAGTGAGGGACATGTGCATCTTATTTGACAGGATCTTTGTGTACTTGGTCAGACTAGTGAACCTCCCTGGCGCCTGTTTAAAATTGTCATATAATAATTTATCCTACTGGAGGTGATTTTTGAAGGCGTGTTGGTGAGAATAAAAGTAGGTGGTTCACGTGACCAAAGGACATGTTAACTTTTTTTAATATGATGATGATTGTATCAAGTTTCAACTTTTTAACTTTAAACATCATTCCAATAAATTGTTTTATCGAGAGACTCAATGTCATGGTGTCAATTTTTTTTTTTTCTAGTCAGGATGTATTCACGAGTGACCATCGTCGTAGTCATTGAAATCATTTGACTAATATTATTTGTAGAATAATATAGTCAAACGAGTGATCAATTGATAAAGCAAAATATGTAAATTATTAATAAATACTCCATTTATTTGTTACACTTGTTCAAGTGTAGTCATGTAGTCACAAATGTCTACACTTTGTAATCATAGTATCACCTTGTATATATAATAAAATAAATTTACAAATTTCATCTCCAAATACATTTATTTAAATTCACAAACATATAATAAACTTTTTTAAATTTTCTAGACTGGAAATCAGTGATTTTAAACATTAAAAAATATGTCAGATTATATGTTTAATCATGTGAAATTAAGTTGCATTAGTTCACTGAAAATTCAAATGGATCACCTTTGAATTGACTGTAAAAAAAAAAAAGAAAAAATCTCTATACAAGTTGTCAAAAAATACAACTTGTAATAATAAAATTTCTAGATAATTATTATCTATTAATAATAAATATAAAATTTGCATTTTTTTTTCTCTTCTATTTTGCAATTTAATAAAAGTAATTATTCAACTATTGTATATGTATGACGAATGTTTTGAAAATAAAATGATATGATGGACGGAAGGGGCATCCTTCCCATTGAGTGCACAAGTACAAGGCTGTATTCACCGACAAATTAAAACAGTTTATATGTTTGTGCAGAGACACATAAACTTTATGTCGTATATATACCATTTTATACCGTTTACATTCCTTCCTCGTCAAGGCTTCCTCATCAGCATTTACTTGGTTTTTTTTTTCAAATTAAATGGTTTATTAACAAAAATGCATTTGACAAGTTTACAGTTGTAACGATTATTTACATTGCATTTTTTTGTTTTTTTTTTTTTTTCAACTAAAATATACATTTGTTTTTCATTACAATAATTTAAAATTTTAATTGTTTAGTTTCATTGTTAATCAACTATAACAAATTCAAATTACTGATAGAAATTTTTATGGATTATTTGAAATTTTGAAAATTATTTCAACTGTATTTACGTTTCAATTTGATTATTTTAGGAATGAATAGAAAAAAAAAAACATAGAAAGATTATGAGCTTCTATGGACTTTGAAAAATAGAGACACTAGGCCCTGAGGAGAATCAACTCTTTGGTTAGTATACTCTATTCAATGGAAGAGCTTACAAATTATTTTTAAAAATAACAAAAACAAAGTCTTAAAAACGTGATTAATATTTGTTCTCTGTATGTATTTACATATACCAACAAAATAATGTTTGAATTTATTTAATATAAATTTATGTTTAAAAAAAAAAAAAAAAGAATTAAGGAAGCTCAGAGGATTTCCTGAGATTTATCAGGTCCTTGACATTAAATTGATAATAATTAAATTGCAATTTATTTATAGAAAAATAATCTTAAAGATGAATAAAATATTATGAATAATAAACTATAAATAAATGATATTCAACGTAAAAATAAATATAAATAATAAAATAATAATAAATTTATGGTTAACCATTTAGCTCTTATTTTCCTCCGATTTGTCCTTAATTATTTTTAATAAAATTTAATTCTACTGAATTGTATAATGAAATAAATTGACTTATTATTCCCAGGCAATATTTCGTAAAACATATTTAACGGTATATGCAAACGCTGCAAAACCGATAATTATTGCCAAATTAGTCATTGCACCGTTCAATGGACTTTGTTCACGTTGAAGCTGATCTCTAATTAAATTTGATACTTCAGCTGTTGTTGACTGTCTTGTTTGTTTTTCAGCCTCTTTTCGTCGTTCCAATTCTGTATGAATTTCCTTTAAAAAAATATTGATTAATATCAGCTTAATTTGTATAAAACATTTAAACAAAATACTTACTGCAACTGTATCAGGAAATAATTCACAAAATAATTTATCTTTTAGATTAAATTCTAGACTTTGATATGCCCATTGTTTTTTTTCAAAATCAGTTGTATTAATACTGCCAAGTGTTGGACTTTTTTCAATCTTAAATTCAAATTAAATTATCAAAATAATTAGATTGTCATTAATAATAATAAAAGATTGATTTAATTGATAATTCATTTACCATAAAACTGAGAAGGCCTGTTAGAATTGTTGATACACTCCATGCTGGATTCCATGTATCTGGATGGAAATCAGATATTGAAAGACAAAGTCGTGTGTTGACTTTGAATCTACCATTTGGTGTTGTCATGTAGATACTTGGTGGCTGAAAAGGAAATTCACGAGGAAAATGCAATTTTCCATGATAAAAACCACCTTCATATGGTGTTTTTTCTGGTCCTTGAACAACATAATGCCTAAAAGATAAAACAAAATTAATAATTAAGTTTAAATATTATAAAAAACTAATAACTAGCCTAAAAAAAATGGCAAAATAATAATTAATGCTTGCCATTCAAGAATGTTTGATGGAACCGGTTCAGCAACAACATATGGCACTGGATCCTTTTTCAATCTCATATAATCTTGCTTTAATCTAGCTGTTGCACTGTTTGGTTTTCTCGACATCCTGGATCTACTCAAATTTTGGAAAAAAATAATTTTTTAAGAGCTTCTAACCTAGTATTAAATATTATAAGTAAAAGTTTGATTTAAAAAATTAGCAAAATAATATTATATATGCCAATTACAGAAGAATGATATATATATACCTATAGCTGAATGAATATTAAATTGAAAAATAATTTCATCTAATATTATTCAGGATCATTGTGAACTTACCTATTACGTGTTTGTAATTTTTTTTAGATTATTAAATAAGTACCACGTCAGTTAATACAAAATGAACTTGCAAAATCTTTTTATGATATTTAAAAATTAAATAATAATGCTTAGTGTCACTGTTAATTCTCAATTAAATTATTACGACATGAAATATTTTACTAAAGTGCGTATTGAGTTCAACGGCGACAAAAAAAAATTGAAATATAATTAGTTTGACAGATATATTATTATTGTTTTAGATAGCTAAATACAATATGAAAACCAATGAAAACAAGAATGTCGTCTAATATCGTCAATCCGTCACTGTCGCTCGTCAGTGATGGGTAATTCGATGATTTTTTGGGTATCATACAATCATACGTGTATAATATTCAGTTAAATACATATTACTAGATGCCACTAGATGCGTTATTTCACTTTTTTTTTTTTTGCGCATTATGACCGCGCATACGCACAGAAGCTGAAAATCGAACTAATTAATTAATTTGTTTAATTAATTAAAATACTATTGGAAAGTTTAACTGAGAAAATAATAAAGCTCACAGAATAATTTCCAATAGTTTTTAAAAGTTTCAGCCTCTGAGACATTTAATGGGTTTTATCTGTTTTATACATTAAATGCATACATTACATGAATAATTGAAGCTACTCAAAAATACCCATCTCTGTTGACTTGCCTACAATTTGACGTCACAGTTTACCCAAAAAATACATAACCCCAACATAACAACAACAACAACAACAACAATACTGAATGTAATATTGAAAGTTGAAACTTGTTGAAAGGACAATTGTTAAACTTAATAATTTACTCAAGAAGGAATTGATTAATACTTTTGGGAAATAAGTAAATTGCAAATTGATGACGAAGATGGTACATAGCTGTGATATGGATTATTTTAAAAATCCAATGAAATTACCAATTGATAAACTTGATCTTGTCATTGAAGTCAATGGTGAAACACAAAAAGTACCAGCTTTGTCAAAATTTTGGACTGAAAAAAAGCAATTTCTTTACTATCATGTGCCAAATATTTATTCAAAGGATGGAAAGGAAATTGTTGGTGCCAAAGATTATTGGTTAGAAACTATAAATTATATGATTAAAGATTTAGAATGGCTTCTTTGTTTATCATTTCATAGGTATTTATAACAAAAATATAAAAATTAATTACAAGATTGATATATTGTTAATATGAATTTTTTTATGCTTTTTCTAGATTTTGGTCAAATATTATTTACAACAAATCAATTATCAACATATTGGTTTTATTTTTGCAAGACTGTCCTACATTTTACACTCTTGATAAATTTCCAAATGACAAAAAAATGCGTGAAAGTCTTGAACAACTACGTCGTAATGTTCTCATAATATTTGCACGAATTGTTACAAACAAAGAAAGTTCAGATGCTTTTTTAACTTTATCTACTCATGGTGAAATTATTTACAAAGAATTTTTAATAACAGCACCAATTATGCTAGATCTTTGTCAATTGTATGGACGAGAAAATCAAAAAATTGTTGAAAAAATACTTCAAAGTGCAATTAAAGCACATCCAGGATATGAAAATGATTTACGTGAAGCTGTTGAATTTATTGTAACATTTATCACAACAGCTGAACAAAATTTTGAACAATCAGAAATGTTAAATTTAACAACCATGGAAGAATATGAACATATTGTTATTGAATTGTTGGATATGTCAACAAATGCAGAAATTTTTTTAACAGTTTATCCACATGCTGCTGAATTTTTTAGCAATCATATTTTTATTACAAGAATTGTATCACTTTATGATAACATGATTTCAGAATTATACAAAAAACTTCATGATATTGGTTATAACGAAGAAAATCTTATCAAGTACACTGAGCTCAAGCATTATTTAGATGTTACAAGAATTGAATTATTAAAAATATTTAGAGTTGCATCTTATAAAGATATTGCCTGGATACTAGAACAGCCGTAAGTAAAAAATATTTATTTTCATTATCATAATGCTTACTTGATACTTTTTTTTTCTACTAGAGATCCAAAAAAAGTTGATGATGCTACTGATCGAATTGGACAATTTTTGGATTACTTAATAACAGGTTTATCTGAGAAAAATTTTACCAGAGATTATCAACAATTTTATTCAATTCTTGATGATCTTGATTTAGTTGGTCAAATAACTGATCAGATTGATCCTGTCAAAAAAGAACTCCTTATCAATTTAGTGACAATGGGAGACAATGAAAAACTAATGAATATTCCAGACCAAGTAAGATCTGCTTTCAAGGAAAATACATTATTGAAAACTTTTTTTATAAGTTATTATATATAATACTAATGATTTTATTTACATTAAGATTCCTGAGGATGTTGGAACATGCTCAAATGGCTATGAAGATTTTAGTTCATTCCCAAAGACATCCAGTGGTACCACAACAAATGGAAAAACTGAAGAAGAATTGGTGGAATTAATTTCATCTGTTAAACAAATACTTGATAATTTAGGCGAAGGTTTTATTGAGGTAATAAATTTAAATAGATACTGTTTATTGTTTTTATTAATAATACTTGATTAATTTTACAGAGATGCCTCAAGTATTACAACTACGATCAGGATGCAATGATAAATGCATATTGTGAAGATGCTTTACCTGCAGAATTACGTGAACTTGATAAAACACTTCCTTATATACCAGCAGATCCAATGGAAAAATCAGCAGCAATTGATCAGACACTTGGGTTTGAACGTTTGAATGTATTTGATGGTGACGAGTTTGATATTATGACACAAGATAAAATTGATAAATCTAAAATTTATCGTGGCAAGAAAAAGGATACATATAAAAATTTAAATGAATTGATGAATGATAAATCATTTAAAAAAGGCTTGGATGAAGTTTATCAAAAATATGGTATTATTGATGATGATTATGATGATGAATATGATGATACATATGATGGTCAAAATAGTGGAGTTCGAGTTCTTGATGATGCTGAAGAAATGGACAGACCATTTACAACACCTCGAGTACTTAATTAAATTATTTAAAACATTTATTTTCTTTAAACATGTCATTGACAATAGATATATAATTATTATTTTATGTTTATTTCAGGTACTTAGAGTAAATGATGATAGAAATCAGCCTGAAGAAGAAGAAGAGGAAGAAGATTCTAGTGGCCTTGGAGATCAAAGAAGAGGATTAAATTTCTGTCAAGATCCAGCAGCATTACGTGCAAAGGCTGAAGAACGTCGTCAACTTAAACAACATGCTTCTCGTAATGTTGTTGGTCGACCAAAAGGACAAGGTAATGATAAAGATGTCCTCATAAATAGAGACAAAAAAAATACAAATAAAGCTACAAGAGCAAATCATAACAGAAGATCTGGAGCAGATAAAAAACGACGAGGAGGAATGGTACCTTCTTAGTTATTAATTTATAAAATTGTTTTTAAAATAAATAATTTATTGTTTATTAATTATATTATATTTTTTTTTTTATATTAAAACCTTTTTTTCTGAACTCAGTGTTGTTTGACTATTGTGAGACTTTTAATTTTAGAAAATTGTTTTTGAATTTTTGCATTATAATCTTCATCTGAAATTGCAAAACTTGCTGGTGATGAAGAATTATCAAATACAGGCATAAGCTGAGTAAATAATTTTGTTGTGTTTCCATAGTAATCTAACTGAATCATAATCAAAGCATGAACACTTGGTTTAACATACTCAAGTCGTTTTTCTAAAAACCAAGGAAAATCAGACAATAGTTTTGAATGAACAGCCTTAAGTTCTTTTGCTGCAATATCTTCTGCTCGTTTTTCTCTCTCTAATTTTGCAACGTGATTTGCAGTTTTATCTTTTTTTTCTTGAAGTTTTTTCAAACGATTGTATGATGTTTTCCAAACAGTAAGAAGTTCTTCTCGTTTTACCAGAGCTTCTGCCACCAATGAAAACTTATCACGAAGTTTTTTCAATGGTTCTGAAAATGTTTTTTGAGTTAGATTAACCATTTCTTGCACGGCTTTGCCAACTTGATTCGTTACAGAATGATAATCTTCGACAATTTGACGAAAATTGTCACTCAAATAAACAAGTCCAGATGTACTTAGATTGGTGGTAAGTTTTTGATCAGCCTTGTCAAGATTGCATATTGCCTCGAGATATAGTTTCGTTTGTTTCATCAATTTTAATGTTGAAGATTCCACACTGTAATTGATTTTACATGAATGTAGACATAATGGCAAAAAACAAAAAGCCAGATGATATTATTTAGTTTTATTTTTAACTGTGATTCTTACTGTATTAATTGTTGAACGGCCACATCTAAATCTCTATCTTCAGCAGGTGTTAATAGAGGATGAGCTGAAGTTGGTCGTTGTGTCAAAAAACATTTTTTTCTCGGATTCCTTTAAAATTCGAAGATCAATTTAAGAAATAAAATAATAGGAGTGAAATGAGAAAAGAATTTCTAAATAAATAACCACACCATAATATAGAACTTACCACGTCATTTTTTAATGTTGTTTATTTATATTGTTGTTGTGTGAGTTGTGACCCAATTGTTGTGGAACGATCATGTTTTAGAATTTCTTTGAACTCACAGTGGAATCCATCAGGCAGGGTTGTAAATGTAGAATATGCTAGTATTATACTTAAATTTGATACATGTATTAAACAGAAACAAATTCTCAGAGAAAAATACTTTCTAAATCACCAAATACTTCTTTGTTTATCCTATGATCCTAATACAAATCTCTAATTCTTTTCAAAAACTGCCGGACGAAAATTTAAAATTATTAGGGGATTATAAATTAGAGGAAGTAAGCTTTTCAAAACAACAAATACCTCTTCGCTCATTCTATTGTCCTAATACAAAAATCCAATTTTTTCAAAAACTGCCGGACGAAAATTTAAAATTATTAGGGGCTTATAAATTAGAGGAAGTAAGCTTTTCAAAACAACAAATACCTCTTTGCTTATTCTATGTTCCTAATAGAAAAATCCAATTTTTTTCAAAAACTGCCGTACGAAAATTTAGAATTATTAGAGGATTATAAAGTAAGGGAAGGAAGCTTTATAAAACACCAAATACCTCTTTGCTTATCCTATGTTCCTAATGCAAATTTTCAATTTTTTCAAAAACTGTCCATCGAATTTTTAAAATTATTAGGAAAATATAAACCAAAAGAAGTAAGCTTTATAAAACACCAAATACCTCTTTGCTTATTCTATGATCCTAATACAAATCTTCAATTTTTTCAAAAACTATCCGTTGAATTTTCAAAATTATTGGGGAAGCATAAAGTTAAGTAAGTAAGCTTTATAAAACATTGAATACCTCTTTGCTGATCCTATGTTTCTAATACGAAACTTTAATTTTTTTTGAAAAATAAAAACAAAATATATCAAACTATCGGAGAATTATCAACTAAAGCAAGTAAGCTCTATAGAACATTAAATACTTATTTGCTAGTCTTATGTTCCTAATACGAAACTTTAATTTTTTTTTGAAAAATAAACGAAGAATTATTGAAATTATCAGGGGATTATAAAGTAGAGGAAGTAAGCTTATATATTTTTATATATTTTTTTTATTTATCTAATTTTATAAAAAAAAAAGACAAAAAATAAAAACGGTTAATCCAGTGAAACTAATTAATGTTGATAATGTTAGTCATCAAAAATGATTCAATGTCGGAAGTATCTCGATTAAAAAAAATAAACAAGCAGTGAAAATAAAATAGTTGAATAAAAAACATCGTTTTATGTGAGGGTGTATTTATTGCTTTTTATAAATACACGTCCGTGAAAAGAAAAAAAGAAAAAAAAAAAAGAAATTTAGTTATTTAGAAGTTTACTCATGTCACAAAAATAAGTCAACCAAATAAAAATTGTATTTAAAAAAGTACATCAAATGAATATCTTGAAAAAATAATTAATAAATATTTAATAATAAATAATAATGTTAATAAATAGTTGGACTATTTGTGCATTTTTTTTTTTATATTTTGGAAATTTAACGAATAATTTAATAAAGTGCCAAGGATTATCAAGTGAAAATATAACAAACTTTACAAATTCAATAAAAATTAAAAATAATAGTAAAAATTTCTTGTGTCATGATCCACAATCACGTGCTTATCATATTTCTGACTTAATTGCTGAACAAATAAATCTTACAAAAAATTATCAATCATTTTCAGCATGGACATTTAGTCCAGCATATTTAGTGATAAATCGTTGTGATGGATATTCAGGATGTTGTGAAGCTCATCAGGCTTGTATGCCAAAAACAAAAGAATTCGAAAATATAACAATTTCATATTTGGATATCAATAGCAATGAAAAATTAAAAAAATTTCAAATTGAAAAACATATTATTTGTTTTTGCAACTTGGCAAATCCAGTTGAAAGAAAATTATTAAATACACGTGTACCAGAAGTTGTGATTATTGATGATTAACTCAACGAATCGAAAAAACAAATTATTAAAATTAATTTTGATCATCGAAATTGTTTAATTACCATAGACAATGATTAAATATTTTTAAAAAATTTAGTAATTTTATCATTTGAATTAATTAATTTGTGTACCTTTGTAAAAAAAAAATCCTGTTGATTTAAAAGTTGATTTGTTGGTTTAAATTTTAAGTATCAAGTATGGAGAAAATAGTAAAAAAATATGGGAGAGACGAAATTTCTTACACGTGGCCTCATAAGATATTCATATCATTTGAATAAGCAGATAAAATAATATTTATATATATACCTTCTGGTATTTAACTTTAAAAATATGTATATTTTTTTATCTTTCTATTATGTCATATTGAAAAAAAAAATAAAAAACATTTTTTTATATACACTTGGTTTATTGGAAGTATTCAATAATCGCCAAACTTATAGTTAAAAAAAAAAGCGAGCTTATTTTTTTATACAAAACTTATTTTATAATAATAATACTAATATAATAATATTATATAGGAAAAAGAGAATATTTTTTATGTTTTCCATTTTATATTTAAAGCTAATGATGAAAATATTCAAAACTGAGACAAAAAAAAGTATTAAATAACTGGAATGATTTTATGGAAATTTATTTATATGAATATATAAAACGATAAATGCTCGATTAAAATAAAAATACATAATGTTTTTTTTTTTATTTTAATCATAATAATTTATAAAACAAACGAACAAAAGAAAAAAAAATAAAACTATTTAAGATAATGATTGTTTATTTAATGAGTTTGGAAGATTATTTTTTTTTTTTTTAAATGATTAATTTATGATATAATTTTCTAGTACCTAGGATAATTGTATTTGGAACGCATTCTTCGACCTCTTGTACTTCTACCACGTGTACCATCATTGACAACGTTAATACCACTAACACTACTACTACTACTACTACCACTACCACCTCTTGTTGCATGTCCTCGTGATGGTGATTGAGCACCTATTAAAAAAAATAAAAATTAAATAAATATAAAGCCAAGAGAAAAATTAAATAAATGATATAATTAAATTTTAAATAAACTAACCACGTGGTGATTGATTATCCCAAACAATTGGAGTTGGACGAGATCCACGATGACCTCTATATTGTGCTCTACTTGGTCGTCCTCTTGTTGCAGTACCTTTTGACTCACCAGTAGCAGCTGCTGCAGCATTAGCAGCAGCTAATGCTCTTTGTCTTGTATTACTTGATGGTGAAGCTTCGGCTTCTCTATCTTCTTCACAATCATCTTCATCACCACCAGTTTCAACATTATCATCATCAACTGATCCACCAGTAACTGATACAGCTAATTCAGTTGTTTGTTCACTTTCAGAACTAACACCATCATTATTACTAGCTGTACTTGATCCAGGTACTGCTTCTAATTGTTCAGATTCTTGATCAATTGATACACTTGGTACAGTACAACCTTCATTATTAATATCTGTTGATGAACCTGTTGCTGTTGTTGTTGTTGTTGTGGTTGTTGTCATTGTATTACTTGGTACTGGTGCTTCATGTTCTTCATTTTGTCCACCAGATGATGTTGATGGTGGTAAATCAGCAGCTGGTGATACTTGTAATGGTGTTGTTGGTACACTTCTACCAGTACCATCATCTAATTGTGTTAAATCCATTCTTGTATCATCCATACCTTCTTGAACAACTTGTGCAACACCAGATCCAGATGAACCAAATATTGTTCTAACACTTGTTCCAACTGGTGTTACTAAACTTGGTGTTGATGATGGTGCTGAATCACCAAATGTAAATCTACCTTGTGGTACTTGAGGTGAACTTACAGCTTCACCAAAACCATCACCACGTCTTGGTACAAATAAAGTTGGTGTACTTGGTACAATACTATCATCACCACCATCCTCATAACCTTGTTGAGGCAATAAAAAGTGTTGTTGTTGCTGTTGTTGTCTTGGCATTGGTGCAATACCTCTTGATGATCTTGCTGAAAATGCTGGTGGTTCACCAGTTGGTCCAGCACTACTTATTGCCTCAGATTGTTGTTGAGGTGGTTGATTAATTGGTATTTGTTGAGTTGCTTGTCTTGGTACCTCAACATTTCTTGAATCTTCTTCTTCCATTATAATTTCAACTTCATTATTATCACTTTCAACTTCAACCTCAGCACCATATGGCAATTCTTCATCTTCATCTTCTTCTTCTTCCTCTTCTTCTTCATCTTCCATTTCTTCATATTGATCATTATCAAATTCTTCTTCTTCTTGTGCTTGACTATGACTACCACCACCTTCATCACAATCAACAACAACAATACAACCATCTTCAACTTCTTCATCTTGATCACGTTGACTTGATGTTGGTACTTGATATTCAACTTCTGATCCACTTGGTGTTGTTGATTCTTGTGTTCTTACACGTTTTGTTTTTGGACTTGGTAATTGTTCTGAACAATGCTCAGTACCTTCAACAACAGAACCAGATGGTGTTGTTGCTTCAAGACTACGTGGTCTTTTGTGACCAGATGTTTGTGATGTACTAACTGACTGAGTCGAGGAACTAGCAATTGTTTGCTGTTGATCACTTGTTGTTTGTGTTGTTTGTTGTGGCTGCTGAGTTTGTTGTTGTTGTTGTTGTTGCTGCTGCTGTTGTTGTTGTATTTGTTGTGGCTGTTGTTGTGGTTGTTGTTGAGTTGATTGCTGTTGTTGCTGTTGTTGTTGTTGTTGTTGCTGTTGTTGTTCAACTCTTGGACTAACTAAAGCAACAGTTTGTGGTGCTTGTTGTGACTCTTGGCTTTGTGCTTGTTGTGCTTGATTTGATTGTTGTTGATGAGCAGTTTGTGATAATTGACTTTGCCCTTGTGCTTGTTGAGAATTTTCAGTATTTTCCGGCTCTTCTCGTTGTGTTGACTCGGCAGATTCACTCAATTGTGGTTGAACAGCAAGCTGACGAAGATTTTGACCACCTTGAGAAACAGTTGAACTTGTACTTGGCTGATAATCAATATGACTACTTGTTGGTGAACTTGTTTCAGTAGTATGAACAGTTTGTTGTTGCTGTTGCTGCTGCTGTTGTTGTTGTTGCTGCTGTTGTTGTTGTTGTTGTTGCTGCTGTTGCTGTGGAACAACTGGAACTGGATTATTTGTTGCTGTTGTTGGTAACACAGCAGCTGTTCTTGATTGTACAACACTCATTGGTCTGATACTTGCCAATGGTGTTTCAGTTCTTGCTGACATTGGTTTAATATTAGCAGTTGGTGGTTCAGTTGTTGCACTAACACCACTAACACCAACAGCTAATTGTCGTTGTAATTGATTAACACGTTGTAATAATGTTTCTTTTTCAGATGATACTTCAGATTTTTCATGCTCTAATCTTGATATTCTTCCTTCAAGTTGACTTTTAATTGCAGCAAGTCTTGCATCATGTTCACTTGGATCTGTTTCACTTGAATTTGCTTCAATTGTTGTTTTTAATGATAATAATTCTTTTTCACATTCATTTTTAGATTCAGTTAATTGCATTATTCTTGATTTTGCATTTTTTAATACATTTCTTGCTCTTTCTTCTTTTTCAACAGATGCTTTATTTAATGCTTCAACTTCCTTTTTTGTTGCTTCAGCATCAGCTTGTAAATTTGATATTTGTTTTGTTAATTCTTCAATTTTAACAGTTAATTCTTGATTAATTGTACGTAATTCTTGTCTTCCTTCTTCACGTAATTGTTCTTCTTTTTCTGGTGTTAATTGATTATCTTGTTGTTGATTTAATACTGATGCTGCAATTTCTTCAGCTTTTTGTTTATCAGTTTCCATTGTTTTAGCTAATTCTTCATATTGTGTTTTATATTTTTTAGCAATTTTTCTAATTTGTAATTCTTTATTTTTAGCATCAGCAACAGCAGCATCTTTTTCACTTATTTCTTTTTTCAATGCTGCAAGTTCTTTGGCTTTTGTTGTTGAATCAGCAATAGCTTCATTTAAGCTATTATTTAATTTTTTTAATTCTTCAGTTGTTTTTATATTTTGTTCATTTTGATTTTGTATAAGTGTTTGTAATTGAATAATTTGTTCATCAAGTTTAATTTTTTCAGCTTTAAGATTATTAAATTGTTCAGTTTCTTTTGAATGAATTTCACGTTCTGATGTTAATAATTTACTGAGATTTTCACGTTCAGTTTGTAAACGACGCCAATCTTCTGGGCTAGCTTTATTTGCTCTTTCAACAAGTGTATTTGCTCTTTGTCTCCATCTTGTTGCTTCACCCTTGAGACCACTATTTTCTTGTGTTAATGCTTCATTTTTACCAATTAAATCTCTTGTTTTTTCTCTCAATGGTACAACTTCATCTGATAATGTTGTAACTTGTATAACAAGTTCATTAACTTTAGCCAATAATGAATTTCTTTCTTCTCTTAATATTCTATTTGAATCAGCAATTGCATTTAATGTCTCAACTTTTCTTAATAATTCTGAATGTTTTGATGTTGTTGCAACATCAATTTCACTTTTTTCACGATTACATGTTAATAATTCTTCACTTTCTTTTAATCTTTTTTCTGTAACTTCAGCTTGTGATTTAAGACGTAAATTTTCAGCACGTAATACATCAAGTTTTGTAACAGCAAGATCTTTTTCACGACGTAAATATTTCATAACACGTATTAATTGTTCAGCAGATTTTGAATCTTCTTCTAAACCAGTAAAACTACGATTCATTGATGTTTCAAGACTTGTATCCATTGATTCTTGATGACCCAATGATGAACGATTACTTTGTATTATTGCTGTTCTATCACTTAATTCTTGTATTTGATTATGAAGAAGACTATTTTGTGCATCAAGATCATCAATTCTTTTTTGCATATCTTCAAATTCTTTTTTAAGTTGTTGTTCACGTTGTTGATGATTTTTTTTTTCAATTTCTAATGCTTCAATTGCTGAATCACGTGATTGTTTTAATGAATCAACTGTTTTTGTTATATTTTCAGTATCACATCTTAATTTAGCTAATACTTGTAAATCAGCTGAATGTAATACCATTTCTCTTGCATATTTTTCTTCAGTAAGTTTAGCTGTTAGTGATGCATTTTGTAAATCACTTTTAATTAATTCAAGTTCACCTTTAACTTCATCTAATTCTTCTAATTTTGCTTCAGCATTTGCTAATTTTTCACGTAATTCTGTATCAGTTACTTGACTACCACTTTGTGATTGTGTCAATTCATTTTGTAATATTGTTACTTTTTTATCAAGTATTGAACATTCATTTCTTGCTGTTTCTAATGCTGATTCAAGTTCTTTTTTTTGTTTTTCAAATTGTATTGATAATTCTTTTAATTGTGTTTCAGCACTATCAGCAATAACTGAATATTGTTCACTTTGTTGTCTAGCTGTTTTTAATTGTTCACTAAGTGATCTTATTTCTGAATTTGCTGATGTTAATTGTAATTCTAATTCTTGTAGTCTTTTAGCTAAATTTTCATCACCAGTTATTGGTTTTGATCTTGATTGTGCATTTGATTCACGTAATTTTGCTTCAAGTTCTTCAATTTTACGTTGATATTCAACAAGTATTGTTTTAGTTTCATCAAGATCAGTTTTTAAACGTTCTGATTGTGTTTGTTCTTCAGTAAAACGTTTTTGTACTGTTGTAAGTTTACTCTCAAGATGTGATGAAAGTTCACGGAAACGATCTTGTTCTTCTTGAAGTCTTCTTCTTAATGCAGCACATTCACGTGTTGCATCATCAAGACGCATTTCAGCACGTAATTGTCCCTCAGCTTGTGCTCTTTCAAGACTAGCTTTTATTGATTCAACATCAGCTTTTAATAATGCTTGTGTATGACGTTCACGATGAAGCATTTCACATTCTTTCATTAATCTACCTTCTGAATCTTTAAGCATATGACGTTCTTGACGTATATTTTCTAATTGTACTTCAGCTCTTGATAATTTTGATTGTGCAGCAAGTGTTTCATCTTTTAATAACATTATACTTTGTTCATGTTTACCAATTGTTGTACTATAATTTGCACAACGTTCTTCAAGTGCTTTTATTTGTGATTTATATGTTGATATATTTGCTTGTAATAAACTAAAACGTTCTTGTGATGAATCTAATTGTGCTTTAAGACGACAACAACGTGTTGAATTTGTCTCAGCTTCTTTACGAAGTCTATCAACTTCATTACTAATCATTTTTTCATGTGATGCTTTTTCTTTTTTATATGTTGTATATTCAACATTAATCATATTATATTTTGATTCACATTCTGCTAATTTTTTTTCCAATTCTTTAATACTATCTTGATTTTCTTGTGTTGTTATATTATTTTGTTGTTCTGTTTTATTATTTTTTGTTGCTGCTGTTATTGTATCAGTATCATTATCATTATCATCTTGTTCCATTGATACATCTGATGAATTTTTAGTTGAATTTAATTGGTTATTTGTTGTTTGTGTTGCTAATGATTTTTGATACAAATTTTTATACATATCTCTTTGTCTCATTAAACCATCAAGCATTTTAGTTTGACGTTCTTGTGCAGCTTGCATGTCAGATAATTGTTGTACATATCTATCCATTTTTTCTTTAATTTCACTTGAATTAATTTCATCAGTTGTACGTTCAATTTCTTCTTGTCTTGTTGTTAATGATCTTGTTAATGCCAATAATTTTTGATTTTGTTGTTGAAGATCTTCAATATCACGGAATGTAACAAGTCTTTTTGATATTAATTGTGATGATGCAAGATCATTTGACATTGATAAATCATTTGATTGTGGTACTTTTAATCCAGTTCTTGCTTCTTGTACTTCTTTTAATAAATAACATACTTGACGTGCAAGATCAGTACGTTCTGATTTATTTTTTTGATTTTCATGTGAATGGAAATTAGCTAAACGTGTTGCTTCAGCAGCTTTTTCTTCAAGACGATTATTTTCAGCTAATAATTCATCCAATTGATTTGTCAATGATTCAACACTAATCATAGCAGCTTCATAATCATCACGTTGTTTTTGAACAATTGGAGCTTTTGATTCTAATTCTTTAAGTATATTATCCATTTGTCCCTTGAGACGTTCATTTTCTTCACGTTCAATTGTCAATTCATTTGTTGCATCAACAAGTTGAGTATAAATTTGTGTTAAACTCAAGCCTTTTTTTAATATTTTACTTGTTATTGCAGCACTTGGTGCAAGTTGTTCAACTGCTTGATCTAAACGTTCTTGTTTAATATGATTTAATAGTTCATTTGCTTTTTCAATTTCTTTATTTAATTGTTCAATATTATTATCTTTTTCAGCAATTGTTTCGTCAAATTCAAGTTTAAGTGATGCATGCTCAGTTTCTAAATCACCATATTGCTGTGTTGCTTGTTCAACAAGATTTTGTAGCTCTGTAACAGCATTACTAAATTCATCAACTTTAGCATTAGCTTCTTCTGCCATTCCTTTGTATAAATCAGCAAGTTTTGTTTGTGCAACAATTTCTTCACGATAAGATGAATGCATTGATAATTCATGATTACGTTGATCATCAACTTTTTGTGCCAATTCATCACAACGTCTTTGAAGTGATGAATTTGCTTCTTTCAGTTGTAATAATGAATCATTAGCAATTCTTAAATCTTCTTCACGTTGTGATAATCTTGTGTCTGTTAATAATGCACGTGCTGATGATTCAGCTCTTGTTGCTTGTAATTCAGATGTACGTTTTGATAATTCAATCTCAAGTGAATTTATTTGTTGTGATAATAAATTTCTTTCTTGATCTAAACGTTTTTCTTTGAAATCTAAATTCATTTCGTGACTTCTTATTTCTTCTACCTCTGTCATTGCTTGACATTTTGCTGTTACTGCTGTTTGTAATTGAGCACATAATGATGTTAATTCTGTATTTAATCTTTCAACTTCATTATCACGTCGTTCAGCTTGTAATTGAAGTGTATCACGTTCATCAACAGCTGCATCTCTTTGACGACGAAATTCTGAATTTTCTTTTTGTAAACGTTTTAATGTTTCTTCTAATTTATATATTTCATTTTTTGCATCATCTAGCTTTGTTTTTAAATCAACTGTATAAGTTTCTGCTAATTCAAGTTTACCCTTGCATTCTTCCAAGTCTAGATCACGCTCATTCAAGTCTTTTTGAAGTTTTTCAAGCTTTTTTTCTGTAAAAATAATATTAAAATTTAATGACGACAATTCAACTCAAAAAATTGATTAATACTACAAAACAAAATTCAATGAATAATTATTTATTGATTTTTTTTTTATTAAAACATATTTATACCATTGTTNTAAAAAAAAATATAAATGATTTATAAAATTTTAACAATAAATATTTACCAAGACTTTGTCTGCCATGTTGAAAAACAGCTTTAGCTGTTAAAAATTCTTCAAAATTTTCAGTAAAATGTTTTCTCAGCTTTGTTGCAATTTCTTGGGGAATCAATGTCAATTCGTTGTCGGTTAAAATTTTTTTTAGCACATCGTGCTCGTCCTCAGTTTGTTCCATATTAATTTAACTTTTATTAAATATACTAATGATGAATTTGATAATTATCTTATCGTGTCTATTGTTGTTTAATCGAAAATAATTAATTGACCGGTTAATTTTTACCGGTTCTTTTTTTTTTTTCTCAACGTTTTGTATGTGTTTGTCAAAAGAAAATGGATTCTTTTTGATGCCGCTAATTTTTTTTTTAGAAATTGTTCAACGAAACCGAACTCCGAAGGCAAGCCAACATGATGGCGTGTAAAAAAAAAATGTGTGGTGGTGTGGTGCTTCTAAAAAATTAAGTGGGGGTTGATGCAATCAGCGCAGATTGTCGACGCACTGACATTCAAGGTGTATTTACACGGTTAAACAACATTAAAAAAAATAAAGTGATATAAAGGTTGCATCGATATTCACGTGTTCGAGCAATGCTCCAAAATTCTCAAATAAAACTGGCATTTTAATAATATTTATTGTTAATAATTAAAACAAAAACAAAATGAAAGTCAAAGTATTATCAAGAAATCCAGATGAACATTTACGAGAGACTAAAAGAGATATTCATAAAGGTAATAAATTATTAAAAAAATATACAATAAAATTATTTTATAACCTATAAATAAATGTTTTTTAATTTAAATAATAATTCAATATTTATAATAATTTTTAGTACAAAGAAATTATGATAAAAATGAGCATCCATTTGAGGCAGCTAGAGAATACATGGCTGCTGTTAGAAATGTAAAATTATCAAGAATATTTGCAAAGCCATTTATTCATAATTTAGAAGGTCATAAAGATGGTGTTTCATGTGTTGCAAAACATCCTGGTAAATTATCAAATTTATTAAGTGGTTCATTTAATGGTGAAGTTATTATTTGGAATTTACCAACTGGTAAAGCTGAAAGAACAATACTTGCTCATGATGGTATTGTACGTGGTATTGCATTTGATAATGAAGGTGAACATTTCTTTACTGTTGGTGATGATACATCAATTAAATTATGGAAAACATATACAAATGATGATGAAGAAGTTGAAACACCAGTTAATACTATAATAACAAAAGTAAGTTAATTTAATTTACATTATTTATAAGTTTTTATCATTAATTAATGCCATTTATAATTAATTTCAAGGATCCAATAAGTGGTATAAGTCATCATAGAAGTACAAAAGAATATGTAACATGTAGTGATAATATTGTATCATTGTGGGAAGAAACAAGAAACACATCACTAAAAGAAATGACATGGGGAAATGACAGAATACATGATATTAAATTTAATAATGTTCAAACTAATTTATTTGCATCATGTGTTTCAAATCGTGATGTTATATTATATGATATTAGAAACAAAGCACCAATAAGAGGTGTTACATTGGATTTAAGAGCAAATAAATTATGTTGGAATCCAATGGAAGCATATACATTTACAACTGCTAATGAAAATTTTACGTAAGTTTTATCAAATTGATTATTAATTTGCTTGTTTGTAATAAATATAAATTAATAATTGTTTATTTTATTTTTTTTTACAGTTCATATACATTTGATATTCGTCAATTTAGTAAACCAGTTAATATTCATATGGATCATGTTGGTGCAGTAACAGACATTGATTATTCACCAACTGGTAAAGAATTTATAACAGCAAGTTTTGATAGAACAATTAGAATATTTGAAACAAGTAAAGGACATTCACGTGAAATTTATCATACAAAAAGAATGCAAATAGTAACATGTGTTGCTTGGTCACTTGATAATAAATATGTCATCAGTGGAAGTGATGAAATGAATTTACGTGTATGGAAATCAAATGCATCTGAAAAACTTGGTGCATTAAAACCTAGAGAAAGAGCTGCATTAAATTATAGTAGTGCATTAATTGATAAATTTGCTGCACATCCACAAGTTAAACGTATTGCAAGACATCGTCATGTTCCAAAACCAATTTATAAAGCACAAGCAGAACATAAAGCTAGACGTGAAAAAGAAAAACGTAAAGAAGATAATCGTCGTAGACATTCTAAACCTGGAAGTGTTCCATATGTTGCTGAAAGAGCTAAACATATTGTTGATGTTAAAGAATAATTTTATGACAATAAATTTTTTATTTATTCAATTATTTTTTTAAATTACATGTATATACTTACACCTATTTTCTTAGTTTGTTGGTGCATCTTAAGGCTTCAACTGCATCAAACCTTATCCTGCTCCTGATTCTTAAATTAACATCTTTGTAAAATTATTTTTAATCTTGACTATTTTAGTTTAAATAAAATTGTCCAATTTAATTTAATACATAATAATATTTTTATAATGACTCAATAAATTTAATTGATATTTTCAAGGAAAAAAAAATAATACTAACAGGTAGCTTTAGTAAATATTGAATTGTAACTATATAGAATTTATGTATAAAGGTCAGTTGAAAAAATAATACATATATGGATTAACTGAGGCAGAAGCAGGCAGAAGGGCGATTGTAAAAACACCCTACTTAAACTATAGTTTGCACAGTACAAATTGTCACAGTAGTTGTGTATTCACCTGCTCTGTGTGTCACCTGATTGAAAAACAATATTACATTAACATCAAGTTGTTGTCTAAAAAATTAATCATTTTCATATAGTCATGAATTGTATAATAATTATCATTATATCATTAACAATCATTAATAATTTTTCATATTTAAATTCAAAAATTCTTCTTGGTCGTCTTGAAACAAACAAAGTATTTTAATATATTAATTTACATTTTTTAAATTCATTTTTATTTGAATGCAAATATGATAAAGGTCTATCAGAATTTATTGATTTATCTATGTTCATAATTATATTGTTTTTTTATTTTATTTCTGACAGTGACTTTGATTATAATTAACTAAAATTTAAATATATCAATAATGACCATGAAAAAAAAAAAAAAAAGTTTTCATTCAAATTATTAATTTTGCGTTGACAATGTAGTAGTTTGTTTGAATTTTTTTAAATTTATATTTAATGAATATTGATTAATACTAAAGAAAATACTTTATTATTTTATATTTTCTAAATAAACTATTAATTAATTAAATTTGATTGTTAATTAAATTTAAAAATAAAATTTCAGAATTGGGAATTTTTAGCAAGATTTTGTTTTTTAACTGAACGTGGATCATTTCATTATGATTTTATGATAAATCGTACATCAAAAAATAATGGTAATGTCAACTTGTTGCTGTATTATGATGCACCAAGTCAATGGCCAAGTGTATATCCATCAAATCGTACATGTGAAGATAAACAATCAATATTAAAAATTGAACAAGGACAAATTGTTCCATTATCAGCTGATGATTATGCTTCATCAAGTGTATCAGGCTGTAGAAAAATTGGTAATACATTAAATGACAATGATTTAATTCAATGTACAAGTTATAGAATGTTTAAGTCAGCAAGACCACGTTGGTGGTTTATTGCTTTGGCTGATTGTTCATCTGATACTGGATTAAATGTAACATATAATATTTCAATGACAAATGGTCCATCTGGTAGTTTTTGGAAAGAACATTATTCAGCTGATGAATTCTGCAAGTATTTATTTTTATCAATTTAAATTGGCTAATAAATAATTGTTATTTATTTTTTATTTTTAGATACTTTGCCATTATTTATAATTGCTGGTATTGCATACAGTGTGTTGGTAATTACTAGTATTTACATGGCAAATGAACTACGTCTTCGTCGTCTTCTTCACTCGACATTTCGTCTTTATATGATATCAATGGTATGTCAATTTATTGGCATTTGTTGTGGTATTTATTCAATGACATATCGTGGTCTAACTGGTTTTGATGTTAAAAAAATAATTTTACTGGGATTTGTTTTTCGAGCATGGTCAGAAACATCATACACTTTGTTAATGCTACAACTTGCTGAGGGTTATACAATTACAAAAAGCCATTTACCAATATCACAATTGTGGTTTAATACATGGTTTATATTTGGCATGGTTTTTTTACAACTTGGTTTATTAACTTATCAAAATGAAGTATTTGATCCTGGGCTGGTACTTTATATTTATGAATCAGGACCAGGTTTTTGTCTTATGGCACTTAAAGTTATTGCCTGGGTTTTATTTACATATTATTGCTTTAAAACATGCCAAGAAATTAAAACAAAATATGAATTTTATGCATCATTATTAAGTCTTGGATCAATATGGTTTTTATTTCATCCACTCACTGTGAGTTGTCATAAATTTATCTAAAATAATAATTATTTAATAAACAAATCTTTTTTTATTCTATTAATAGGTTTTAATAATTACCATTGTCATTGATAAATGGATACGTGAATCAGTTGTACAAGCAGCATCATTATGGATAATATTTATTGGACATGCATTTTTTCTTTGGCTAATACGTCCATCATCTTCCAATATTCGTTTTCCATTTCACATACGTACAACTCAAGTTGTTCCAACTTTTTCTACAGAACCACACAATAATAATTATGAACCAAGTAGAAGAAGAGCTTCAATATTTACTGTACAATTTGAAAACACAACACACACATAAATCATTATATTTATAACAAAAAAAATACAATTAGTTTATTTTTATTTTTATTTTTTTTTTTAATAGAAATCTTATTTACAATAATGTGATTTATTTTGGCTGTGAGGTAATGTTTCTCATGATAAATTGTAAATAAGAAAAAAAAATATATTAAACATTAAGTTAATTATATTTTAAATTATTTAAAGAAACAAGATGTTAAATTTTTTAAATTAAATCAATTTTGATTTGACAATAAAGTTTTATTATAAGGCACTAATTTATCATGAGTTTTTTGCTAAATAAAAAATGTGCTAATCACAAGAACCATCTAGCCATCCATCTCTCCATCTTTGATTAACTAATTTACAATCAAATTCAGATTTTCCTAATTTTTTATTAACTTCATTGTGTATCATACACAGCCATTGACTCAATTCATTTTGTGATGATGTTTTTGGTGGTGTTACTTGAATTTGTTCACGTAAATCCTCAGCACAAATACTGCATGGATAAAATTTTGAAAATATATGAAAAAATGTTGACATATCTTTTTTTTGTTCAACTGATGGTTTATCTGGATAATAAGCAGCCATTGTATGAAGAAATGACCATGTTGATTTACCAAGTTCAGCTTTATCAAGTGGACAATTAAGCTTTTCACGATTAGATGATGTTGCAGTTGTCATATTTGTACTATCATTTGATTTTTTTGCATCTGTTTCCTATTTTATAACATCATTAATTATTATTATAATTTTTTGTTATTAAAATTTTTAATATAATCATTAATTTACCTTCTTATTGTCGTATTTTTTTTTTTGAGTTTTAGTCCATGATTTAAAATCAGTACAGGCTCTACATGGTGGTTCTGGATCCATGATAATGCATCTGTTAATTATTGCTGGATGATGAAATTTATAATCATAACCCTGTTATTTAAAAATATATTAGATGATGAAATAACCACCGAAAATTGTTAGAATATAATTATACAACAAATTTATAGATATAATTTTCTCTGTTAATTAATTTATTTATATTTTTTTTAATAGACAATAAGTAGGTATATTTAATTATTTTTAATATAAAGAGAGGTCTAGAAGCTTACCGGAGGTTCTTGTGTTGTTCAGGTTTTGAGCAATTTTGAGTATAACCATATGTTCAATATATAAAGACAACACACACATGTGCACTCTTGCTATATACATTATGAGTAATATTTCATCATTCACTGTGTTGTGAATAAATTGTTTTTTATGATTATCTATTGTAAAAAGAATATAAAAAATAAATAGTTTTATTTATTAAACAACTAAAATTTTGTGCCATAAGGTATTTAAATTATTAAACATGTCAAAAGGTTATGTTGTCATTTTGTTTATACTTTTAAAAATGCTTGAATAACGATAAACAACAATTATTTTTTACAATTTTGTTGTTATATAATTATGACAATACTTGGGTGATAATTTTATAATTTGGACATCCATAATTAAAATATTTAATCTACATAAATTTAATTTATAAAAAAGCGAAAAAAATATTGGATTTTATAATAACAATTATTGTTAATAAAAAAACAAAAACAAGATTAATAATAAATTTACATGTATTTTTTTTAATTTAATTTTTCTATTATTAAATTACTTTGTATAATATTGTTTATAATTTTTATTGATTTTCATAAATATATTTTTGAATATTTAATAATAACAATTGCACTAAAAATAATCAATTATGATTGGCTGCGATTATCCCCTCTTTTTTTTATTTTAAATTAACAGAAACTTTACAGTTGTAAATGTCAAATGACAGAATCAGTAAACTAACAACGCCAAGCGGAAAAAACGTTTGATTATTTTTGTTATATATCTATGTATATATTTTTCAAAAATACAAAACATAAACAATGAAATGTGGGTATAATATTATAACATTAATAATTAATAATTAGTATTTTTGTGTTAAATAATAAAAATAATATTAATTTGTTAACGAAAAAACAAGTGAAGTGAATTTAAAATTGATTTAATCACAGTAAATTACTAATTTAAAAAAAAAAAAAAAAACTTGTTTACTCTTGTTTTGAGTGAAAGTATTTTGACGTTTTAAGTTAATTGTTATCTTTTAAGTTAATTGTTATTAAAAAAAATGGTTATAATTTAAGTGT
This sequence comes from Aphidius ervi, assembly GCA_015776835.1. Lineage (NCBI taxonomy): Eukaryota > Metazoa > Arthropoda > Insecta > Hymenoptera > Braconidae > Aphidius > Aphidius ervi. Next base: position 346,110 of record MKYW01000028.1, on the reverse strand, counting down.
GGTGTTTGAATCTTTCTTATTTTAATTATTAAAATCATTTATTCCGTTTGTTTTTTATTGTAAAAGTTCATGACGTTTTAAACATAACCTAAATATTTTTAATCAATGCTGTTTATTTACTATTTTTCATGTATAAATTAGACAAACTTATATGAAAATTTTTTAATAGTTTCGTATTAATTATTTATAATAATTTTTATTGTTAAAAATTGATTGTTTAATTTGATTATTTTAATGTTTAAGGAATCCAACAAAACCAGAAAAGAAGATATCTCGACGATCGTCGGTAAGCTAGTTGTTTCCATCTCTAAAAATACAAGAATATTAAATTTTTTATTAAAAATAATAACTACGTTTATTTATTTATTTAGATATTAAAGCTGCCAAAAAATAAAAATCCATCAGAGTATGGAGATCAAGCAGTACCAGCTGAAGAGAGTCCTCGCAAAGATAACAGAAGAGTTAGCTTTGCTGGTAAAAAACATGTCAAGTGAGTCTTCAACCAATACTTTATTTAAAATTTATTAAGTTGATAAAAAACAACTCATTTATTGTTATTTTTTTAAAAGGGAATTTTGCGAGTCGAATTTCCAGGGTACAGTATGGGATAACACATACGAAGAGAGTGATTCAAGTCACATGAAAACAAGTCAAGCATCATTATCTGATGTAACACCTCCATTAAACACAACAAATGAAAATAGTCCAGTTGAAAATAATTCATATCAATTAATTACAAATCAACATTTACAAAATTTACCAAGAGCAACAAATTATCATCTTGATGAATCCAATGATACCTTGTTGTTACTTGCAAATAAAAGACAGTTAAATCGTAGAAATCAATTGCCATTAAACAACAATGGTTTAGACCAATTTATTGATAAAGAAAATATTCCCATATCAATAGAAACAGAAAAAATTGAAAGTTCACTTGTTGAAGATGAAATAATACAACTAAGCCATAAAACTATTGATAAAACAGATAATATGGTACCAAGTTTTTCAATTTATTGTGATGATGAAGAAGAAAATAAAGATTTAAAATGTTTAGAAAATAATGATGATACTGTTATTGGTGAACAATCAATGGACTGTACTTTAACTGCAAATCAACTTCAAATTTCATCTGACAAATGTAATAATAATAATAATAATAATTCAATTGACAATATTAATAAATCAAAAGACATGGAAATAACTGATAATATATCATCAAATATTTATAAACAAGAAAATACAATTGATAATAAAACACAATATTTTGAACAAAGTGAAATGGTCATGACAGTGGCAGTATCTTCACTGTTAGACAAACAAAAAATAATACATGATGAAAATGATGAAATTACATCAAATAATCGGATGTCAATGACAACAGCAATATCATCAGTTTTACATCGTCCATTGTTTAATAATCAAACTCGTAAATTAGATCAAAGCCAAATGGAAATGACTGAAGCAGGTCCATCACTTTTATGTAGACAAATTACTGATGATCAAAGTCAAGTTATTAATCAAAATCGTATGGAAATAAATAATGCAAATTCAGCTGTTTTTAATAATGAAAAAATATCTGATGATCAAACTAAAATATTTCATGACAATCGTATGTCAATAACAAGTAATATTAAATCAGTTTTACATAATCAACTTGGTGAAGATAAAACTATCTTTTTTCAACATGAACGTATGGATACGACTCGAGTGGTTCCTTCGCATTTACAAGTAATGCTTTATGAACAAAACCAAGAATATAATCAAAATCGAATGTCAATGACAACGATGACTCCATCAGTGTTACAGCATCAACCAACAGAAGAAAATAAACAAAGAGCTAATCGTCAAAGTATTATGGAAATGACTGAACCAGTCTCTTCGGGTTTGAGTCAAAATAACGACGAGGAAGCATCTGGTGTTGTTGATGAAAACCGAATGTCAATGACAGCGGTGGTTCCATCAATGCTACAGCATCAACAATTAGGGAATAATCAACAGCGAAATAACTGTCAAAGTATGATGGAAATGACTGGAACGGTTACTTCTGTTTTGAGTCAAAATAACGAGGAACAATCAGAGATGATTAATCAAAATCAAATGTCAATGACAACAACAACAACACCTTCAATTTTACAAAGACAAACAGTTGTTGTAAATCAAACAATTAATCAAAGTCCAATGGAATTAACTGAATCATTACCATCAGTTTTATATCAACTCAAAAATACTGATAATCAATCTCGTATGACAATTATTAATTCAACTTCTAAATCACCATCAAGATTGGCCAATCAAGTACCATGTGCCAATAGTTATCTCGATGAAATAACAGAACCAAGTTTATTATTAAAAAGAAATTATACAGCAATTCGTTCACCACATAATTCAAGAAATACAGAACTATCAAGTCCACATCCAAAAATTCAGATAAATAAATCATCAAATGTACAAAAAAATACAGCAACAGATAAAGATCGTGAAAAACTACATAGAGTTTTACATGAAGGTTTATCAGAAGTTGAATATAGTCCAATTCCTAAACAATATAAAAATATTTCAATGGAATTAACAACACCTGTACCAACTAATTATGTTATCGATAAAAACTCAACTGATGAAATGATTTCAGTTATAAATGAAGCTGATAATTCAAAAGAAATAAATAAACAAATTTCTACAATAGTAAATTCAACAATTATTCCAGAAATGGATGATGATAAATCAATTGAAAAAAATCAAAATTCTTCATTTGTAAATTCGACAATAAATCCAGAAGATAATGCAGCTGATAAAACTCCAATTGAATCAGCTGACATGTCCAAAATAAAAAATATAATTAATGAAGAAATTATACCAGCTATTGAACGAGCTGAAATTTCATCAAGTTTATCAATTGATAAAGAAAATCATGCACCAATTGATAATAATCCCTCGACAAATAAATCAGTTGCAAGAGAACTTTTTGAGGTTGATGATAACGTGCCATCAGAAAATTTAGATAATAATCATTCGTCAAATTCAACTAACGAATCTATTGCATGTCGTCATTATTTCGATGACAATACAGCTGATCAAATAACACGACCATTCGCAAGTCCTTCTTTTAATATGAATACTGAAACAACTAAGACAATTAGAATTATTCCAAATTGTTTTGAAAATTCTGAATATAATCATAGTTTAACAATTCCAATACAACAATCATCAACTGATAATCTTGATGCCATTAAAGAACCATCATTTTTGGTAAACTCAACTGAATCTGTCGACGTTAATGCTGTTTATGGAAATGAAATAACAGCTAATATAAAAATTTGGGAACGACAAAATATTCCACAAGTTGAAGAGACAATTGAAAGTGAAAATAAATCAGTTGATGATCATCAAGAAAATATAAATAATAATGAAATAAATTCTACTGATAAAACACAAGAAAATATATCAATTGTTAATTTTTCTAAAGCAACTGAAAAACATAATACAAGTATTATTAAAATTAACAAAACAAATAAAAGAAGAAGCTTAGATATGTGTGATGATGAAAAAATAACTGAAAAAACAAAACGTTTTAAATTAAATAATAATAATTATTATTCACAAGCATCAAGTGATGAATCATCAAATTTAAAATTTGTTAAAAAACCAGAAGAATTATTAATAAATAAAGAAACTAATAAATTACCAATTGAAATTATTGAAAGTTTAGAAACTAAACAATTTTTATTACAAAGTAAACGTCAATTAAATAATATAAATGCAATAATTTCAAATAATATTTTATTTTTAAATAAAGTTATGAAAGATATTGATGATAAAAAAAAAGAATTACATTATTATGAAGAAAAAATGAATGAATTTAGTATTGTTGGTAATAAAAAAATTGTTTTAAATGATGATTTAAATTTAAATGATGAAGAAAATAATGACACAAGTCGATTTGGAGTGTTAAAAAAAAATATAAAAAATTATGAAAATAAACGTGAATGTATTTGGAAAATAATAAGTATTGATTCAACTAGAATTATTATTGAATATTATAAAACAACAATATGGCTTGTTATTGGTTTTGATGTTCCTGATAATACTGATGAAATTGAAATGATAAAAGGAGTTAAAATTATTCCAAGATTACATCCAAATGAAATAGTAAGTTTAAAAATAACTGATAAATTAATTGTTGATCAAATTGATGTAGAATATTTAAAAGATAATTATAAAACTTATGATGACGTTATGAAAATGATTGAATACGTTGATAATGAAGTTAAATCAATATATGATTTTTATTTTGAACTAATTAAACTTGAAAGAAAAAATTTAATGGATATTAATCTTGATAAAATAACGTTTGTCAGTCGAACAAGTAAAATGAGAATAATATTAAGAGTAACAGTAAATGTTAAAATATTTTCAAAAATTACACCTGATGATATTACTGTTGATTGTTTATTAGGAAATGTTAAGTAAGTAAAATTTATTTATTATTTATTCATTTAACTAATTTTGCATAACTTTTTGTTGATTGTGTTTTATAATGTAATTGTTTTCTTTATCTTTTCCAGGCACAATGATATAAAAAATCTTATAAAAAATGTTAAGAAGAATTATAGATTTTTAAAATTTTATATTGATGATGTTCGGAATTTTATTGAGTTACTGGAAGAAGCTCAACGACCAAAAAACATCTAAAAATATATATATTTTTTTTAAAATAAATTTTGTAATGTTAAAAGAATGCAATTTTTAAAAAACATAATATAATACTAATAATACTAATGTAATTTAAGATGTATATATGGATTAAAATATTGATAACAAATATAATTTCTATGATAATAAAAATTTATATTTTAATTTGAAAAAAAGTAAAAAAAATTAATCAAATAATTGTATGTTTTTTATAAATATTAAAATTATTTTACTCAATCAATGTGAAGTCGTAATTACGATTTATTACTACTAATTTTTCGGATAAATGTCTGAGTAATATTTCTCTATATGTGGTTTTGATACCAAGTAATACACAAAACACCAAATACCTCTTTGCTCATCCTTAATCCTAATACTAATCTTTAATTTTTCTAAAACTGTCCGTCGAATTTCTGAAATTATTAGGGAAACATAAAGTAAAAGAAGTAAGTTCAATAAAACACCGGATACCTCTTCAGACATTATATTATGTTCCTGACACAAATCGAACAATTTTATGCCTCTTTGTTTAACCTGTGTTTCAATTCAAATCAAATTGTTTTTCAAAACTTGCTAGGCAAATAAAAAATAAACTGATGAATAGACCAAGTTAATTTAAATATCATTTAATCGAAAATATTAAATAAGTAAGTATGTATATATTAAAAAACGAATTAACATAACTAAACTTGTAAATTATTTGAATGTAAAAGTATAGGATTATGAAACAGATTTGGTTTTATCGATCTTGTTGTGGTTATTGTTAATATTATTGAAGACTATCCAACTCAAGCTGAACAAAATAATGTCTAGATTTTACTTAAAGAAAACTTGAAAGAAAATACCTATATAGTTTCAACTTATACTCTATCAAGTTATTTTACAAAATTAATTTCAACAATTAACGTTGATGATTGGGTAAAACAAGTTAAAATTCAAGAAATGGGTAGTGATTTTTTCAATAAAGAAGCTCAAGAATCTGATGAAGATTGTGAGCTATTTTGTTATCAAGTTTTGTAAAAAATTAAATAAAAAAGAATGATTGATTTTTTTACAAAAAATTTGTTTAATAATTGATTATTTATATGAAATTAAAATATACTAATATACTTATATATACTAATCAATTTACAAGACAAAAATATACATCAGAAAAAAAAAAAAATATATATATATTTTGCCTTGGCCAGGAATCGAACCTGGTTCACCCTATTCAAATTATGAGGTGGGTATTCTACCATTAAACTACCGAGGCCGAACTACACTATGTAATAATCGAAACTGTTTTATTTTATCTATGAATTTATTTCATTAGTCACACTCATATCATTAACAGTATAGGATTATGAAACAGTTTCGATTATTACATAGTGTAGTTCGGCCTCGGTAGTTTAATGGTAGAATACCCACCTCAGAATTTGAATAGGGTGAACCAGGTTCGATTCCTGGCCAAGGCAAATTTTTTTTTGTTCTTTTACTCGAATTGTTTATTAAAAAAATATATATAACGAATTTTTAATTATAATTTCATTGTAATTTATTAGATAGCAAAAACTTATACATAATTCAAAAGTTTGAAAGAAACAAAAATAATAATGAACTTAAAATTATTTTAATGATTTATAACAATTGCATTATTTATTATTTTGCCGAAACATAAGGTTCGGTACATCTGAAGCGCAAGTGAAATTCAGTATTTAATACTTTACTACTCATTTCAACTACGAAGCGAAGTGAATTTTCGAAATCGACACTGTAAAATAAAAATAATATTATTAAATAATGTATATTTTTTGCAAACAGTTTAATAGAGAAATATATAATCAACTCTAAATAGGTCAAACTTTAAAACTTAATATAGAACATTAATAATAAATATATTAAATAAAAAATTTTAATATAATAAAAGAATAAAGGTTTAAAATTATTGATTTATATTCAATTACCTTCCATCATTTTCTTGTGTGTTTAGTGTTCCCTCGCCACTCTTAATAATTATTTCAAATTTATCAGTTTTTCCGAAAATTTCTAGAAATTTTTTAACAGCATTATTTATATTTTCAGCCGGTTTTTCATCATTAACTTTAATGTTAATAGTGTGCTTCAAAACAAAACTGTAAAACAAAAATAAAATTATCAATTTGTCATTATAACGGTTTAGTAATAATTATATAAATTAATAATAAACACTTATAATAATAATTCAATCTTTTTACTTAATAAAACATTGATAATAAATAGATTAATTAAATAATTTTAATAAATAACAAATTGGTTTAAAATGTTTCAACTTACGTTTTATCATTTTCTTTTGTTTTTATTCCTATTTGATTTTCTTCCATATATCCTTCGATAGGTAGATCATTTGTACTTAATTTTTCACCTAAAAACTCGGGAAATACACTGAAAGATAAATTTATTAATGTTGCATGTTTTTTAGAGATTTAAATAAATAATCAACACTCATAACCGATAATTTTTTTTCACTCAATAATAACCATCAATTAGATATATTCAATAACAATAAAAAATTGATTTAAAATTTAACTTACGTTTTTTCACCTTCTTCTGTTTTTATTGTCATTTTAGTATCATAAGCCGATACAATAAAATGTTTATCTTGTGGAAAAAACATACTAGTATCTCTTTTCTTCTGTAAATTTTTAGCCGATTTTTCAGTAATGTCAAGTTTGTGATTGAAAGTAAAACTGTAAATAAAAATAAAATTATATATTTATCATCGACAATATATTAGAGATATAAATAATTAATTAAAACTCATAAGTTAATTTTTTTACAAAATAAAAAATTAATAATAAATATATTAATTGATTATTTTAAATAATTCAAATTACCTTTTAGGGCTTCCTCGTATTTTTAATATTAATTTATCATTATCAAATAATAAATTAAATTTACCAACTTTTACTTCTTCTTTAACAGCACATGTATTTTGTAAATTTTCCATCAATTTCTTGTCACCTTTAATGTTAAGTGGGGCATCCCAATAGTATCTGTAAAATAATAATCATAAAAATTTTATCAATTATGTATATTTAACAGTTTAATCTCATAATAAGTAAGTAATGTTTTTTTTTTTTACATTATCAATAAATATTATAATAAATTGAAGAATTTTAATTATCGAAAATTGGTTTAAAATAATTATTGAATAATATTACACTTACGTTTTATCAATTCCTTGTGCTTTTAATGTAACAGTACCACCATAGAGTGATAAATTAAATTTACCAACTTTTGTTATTAATGGTTTTTCTTCTTCTTCTTCTTCTTCTTCTTCACCAGTAATTGTATTTTTTGAATTTTCAGCTATTGATGACATTTTGTTTGCAGCAGCACTCATAATGTTCCAATATTCAGCCGATGCTTTTTTAACTATATTTATAAAAATAAAAATTACTTCAAAGACATAAATTTGATATTTTTAAAACAAAATTATATATTGTAAAATTAAACAGTTGAAAAAGTCATCAATTGAAACAAATATTCCTTAAATTCATCAATGTTTTTTCCTATAATGAAAACGAGTAATGAGCCATTTGATTGTTGCTTACATTAAACATGATTTTTAAATTTGATTAATTTTATATTATTCGAATGGATCCAGACATTGTTGGAAAAAAATAGCTGTGACGCTGTTAGTATTGAAAACAAAAATAATAATATGCACCACTTCATATGATTGCATTATTATCAAACGAATAATCATCAACAAAGTAATATTTGCATGCAATTATATTAATAAAAACAGGTCCTCAAACAAATATGAAAAATAAGAACGGACCCTTGACACCCAAATTAACCTTGACAATTGTCACAACAAAAGAAAAGAATTTATTCAAAAAATATTTCATAAATCATAATTTAAAAAAATATTGTTAACCAATATATGATAATGTTATTTTTAATAATACATCTTAAATAATTAGAAATTGTTTGCATATAATAAATGCAAAATTTAAAAAATGTTAGCTACATTAAAAAAATTTGTTTGATCATTCGTCTAAAAAATTTGGTATATAATAATTTTTTATTTATCAACAAAATATTTCAAAAATACATGATCGAGCTTATAAACATTATTGATTTATCTATTTTTTTTAATTATTTTGAATAGTATCCTATCCTATCATATTTTAATTGTTCTTTAAAGATTAAACTGAAAATTACTGTGGTTCTTAAATCAATGTTAATCAGTTGTTAATATTGCAATTACAATTTGATGTTTGTATTTATGAAGTAAGAAGCTGTATATATTAGATATAAAAAAAACAGTTATTAAACAGTTGGAAAATTTTCCATCACTTGATCAATTGTTTCATAAAAAGTGTATATACTTTTGGGCAAAAGATTACAAGGAGCAATTTAATTCGTTCATCTAGCTATTTTCTTTCCAAATCATTACAAAAAATTCAATAACTTTGTCTAATCCTCTAATTTCTATATCTGTTTATATATTCGCCTGTTGATGGTTAGTTAAAAAAGTGACTACGTTCATCTAAAAAACGTCGTGCTCTTTCATGGACATCAGCTACTGCAGGTTTATCACGTGAATATATTTTGTAGTACTTTTCATCCTCTGTACCTACAGTATTAAATTGATCTGCACCATAAACTTGGATGGCATGATATTTAAATTCATGATACAATGAGTCTTCATCTTGTAATACAAAAAAGAAAAAAAAAAAAATAGTTTAATTTAACGTAATGAAGACGTGGCACCATACGTATTATGTATTGAGCCAAGAAGAAAAGATAAATATCATAAATAAAAAAATTAATTAATCAATCTAAAAAAAATGTTATTCGTTACCTTGAGTATCTTGTTGTTTTTCTGCATATCTACAATTAGAAAGATCATTTGATTTAACTTGTGTAGCTGAATTTCTGGTAATATTATTTGATTGATTTGCCACGTTTGACATGGATCTACGTAGACATTGTGTTTGATTATTTGTAACATATTTTGCTGTGCCAACAAGACGCGATGTATTTCCTCCAACTCCGCTCATTTTGTAAATTTATTTGTCTTTTTCAAACAGAACTTTTTTAAACTAATTGTTTAAACAATATATATAAAACACACTTTTTTGATAAACTGCTAAGCAACGTCACAGGAACACCGGCAAGGTTAGACGGTTAGACAAAACATGTGGCCACAATAATAGGACAACTAGCGACGAATGCAGGCTAACAGGGCACGTGGTATCATGTTTAGGACAGTATAGGATACGCGGGAACCAATAGGAACGCGCCCATTCCACATTTTTCCATAAGACTATTATGCAATCTTATTGAAGAATTAATTTTTCACAATATTGTGAAAGATGATAAGAGCTGATAATAAGAGCTTTAAATTGTCAATTTAATGGTGGTTATTGTTGCATGCAAATATACAGTATAAATAAAAAAGATTCAATGAAGAGAAAACGTGTTAATACTGGTTGTATATGTGCTTTGTAAATTTTTGCAATTTCTGATTGAGCTGATAACACTGATAAATACTTTAATGATAAATCTATTTGTGTAAAATGTTTAAGAATAAACAAAAAAAAATTCTTCATTTAACAGAGTTATAAGGTTGTTTGTCGATAATTATTGAATAATTATTTAACAATTGTCTAAATCACTCGTACTTCCCAAATTAATAGAAACTGTATTGGCCACGGCCAAAGTCATTGCCCTATACATAAAAAAGGCAGAGACCATTGCAGATCCATCCAGCTATGGACCGATTTCACTGTTAAAAAATATAAGTAAAATATATGAATAAGTTATTAATCATAAAACGTAATAAAAAAATATGTAGCCTAAAATAAATAAATAAATTGTAGCGAGATAGAAATATTTGATGTCTCCCACCCCACTGACGACGTGTGACGTAGTCAGTGAGGTGTTTTAGCCAGGTATATATGTGTTGGTCAGGGAACTCAGCCCTGCTTCTCGATTGAGACTCCGCTCTCTTCGCTTCTAGTCCGGCCACCAAGCCAAACGGTGTGTCCGAACTATACTTGTAAACTCGTATGATATATATATATTTTTGTGTCTTGTATTTTAATAATTTTCATCGTATTGATATATTCTGTTTTATAAATAAATTGTTTTCAAATAATATTAAAAAGTTAACTTGTGTATAATTGTTTAAATAATTTAAAAGTAAAATACTAAATTTATTAAAATAATATAAAAGATAAATTTAGCATCTTACAAAATAAAATATATAAAACAATTGTTTAATTATAATTTCATTGTTATTTATTAGATAGCAAAAACTTATACATAATTCAAAAGTTTGAAAGAAACAAAAATAATAATTAACTTGAAATTATTTCAATAGTTTATGACATTTGTATTATTTATTACTTTGCCGAAACATAAGGTTCAGTACATTTAAAGCCCAATTGAAAATCAGTATTTAATACTTGACCATTCATTTCAACTACAAGGTGAAGTGAATTTTCGAAATCGACACTGTAAAATAATATTATTAATGTTGCGCATGTTGAAATTATTTTAATAGTTTATAACATTTGTATTATTTTTTATTATATATATATAATATATTTTTTAATATATTATATAATTATATATATATTTATTATTTATTATTTTGCTGAAACATTAAGATTGGAATATGATAAAATCGAGCCAACAGTAGCAGCACATCCTTCATTATTCATGTCAACCTCAAAGCGAAATGAAATTCTGAAATCGAAACTGTAAAATAAAAATAATATTATGGAATAATGTATATTTTTTTCATAAACGGTTCAATAGAGAAATATATAATCAACTCTAAATATAGGTCAAACTTTATAACTTAATAGAACATTAATAATAAATATATTAAATAAATAATTTTAATATGATAATAAAGAATAAAGAATAATTGATTTATATGTAATTACCTTTCATCACTTTCTTGTGTTTTTAGTGTTCCATCGCCGCACGTAATAATTATTTCAAATTTTTCAACAGCATTTTTTATATTTTCAGCTGGTTTTTCATCATTAACTTTGATGTTAATCGTGTGCTTCAAAACAAAACTAAAGAAAAAAAAATGATATATTATCAATTTGTCATTTTAAAAGATTATTAAAAATTATATAAATTAATAATAAACACTCATAATAATAAGTCAATCTTTTTTTATTTAATAAAACATTAATAACAAATATATTAATTAAATAATTTTAATAAACAAAAAATTAGTTCAAAAAGTTTTAACTTACGTTTTATCATTTCCTTTTGTTTTTACTCCCATTTGATTTTCTTGGATATATTCTTCGATATCTGGACCATTTAAATTTATTTCTTTGCGTGAATATTCATCCTCCTTATCATGATGATCGGGAAATTCACTGTAAGATAATATTATTAATGTTGCATGTTTTTCAGAGATGTAAATAAATAACACTCATAACAGATAATTTTTTTTTACTTAATAAAACATTAATTAGATATATTCAATAATAATAAAAAATTATTTTCAATTTCAACTTACATTATTTCACCTTCTTCTGTTTTCATTGTGATTTTAGTATCATAAGACGATATAATAAAATGATTATCTTGTGGAAAACAACTACTAGTTTCTCTTGGAGTTAAATAGTCAGCTGAAATTTCGTTCTGTAAATTTTCAGCCGATTCTTCAGTAATGTAAAGTTTGTGATTGAAAATAAAACTGTAATAATGAAAATAAAATTATCAGTAATGTATATTTATCATCAACAATATATTAGAGATATAAATAATTAATTGAAACTTACAAAATAAAAAATTAATAATAAATATAATAATTGATTATTTCAAATAATTCAAATTACCTTTTAGGGCTTCCTGGTATTTTTAATGTTAATTCATCATTATCAACTGATAAATTAAATTCACCAAGTTTTAATTCTTTTTTAAAATTAATGTCATCTAGATCTAGTGAATTTTCCATCAATTCTTTGTCACATTCAATGTAAAATGGGGCGACCCAATATAAACTGTAAAATAATAATCATAATAATATTATCAGTTATGTATATTTAACAGTGTAATCTCATAATAAGTAATGTTTTTTTTGCTTATACATTATCAATAAATATTATAATAAAATAACGAATTTTAATTATCAAAAATTGGTTTAAAATAATTATTGGTTAATATTACACATACGTATCATCAATTCCTTGTGCTTTTAATGTAAAGGTACCACCATAAAGTGATAAATTAAATTTACCAACTTTTGATATTATTGGTTTTTCTTCTTCTTCTTCTTCTTCTTCTTCACAAGTAATTGTATTTTCACAATTTTCAGGAATTGGTGATATTTTGTTTGCAGCAGCACTCATCATGTTCCAATATTCAGCCGATGCTTCTTTAACTATATTTATAAAAATAAAATATAAAAATTAATTTTTATATATAATAATTAATTAAGACATAAATTTGATAATTTTAAATACAAAATATATAGTAAAATATTTATTTAAAATTAAACAGTTGAAAAAGTCATCAATTGAAAGAAATATTCCTTAAATTCATCAATGTTTTTTCCTATAATGAAAACGAGTAATGAGTCATTTGATTGTTGCTCACATTAAACATGATTTTTAAATTTGATTAATTTTATATTATTTGAATGGATCCAAACATTGTTGGAAAAAAATAGCTGTGATGTTGTTAGTATTGAAAATAAAAATAATAATATGCACCACTTCATATGATTGCATTATTATCAAACAAATAATCATCAAATATACAAAGTAATATTTCTAGGCAATTAAATTGATAAAAACAGGTCCTCAAACAAATATTAAAAATAGCAATGGATCTTTGACAACCAAATCACATTGACAATTGTCACAACAAATGGAAAAGAATTTATTCAAAAAATATTTCATGAATCATAGTTTTAAAAAAATATTGTCTAACCATTACCGTTTTTTAAATTGTGCAAATTTTGTTATAGCAAAATATTCCAATATAAATAAAATTACTTATAGTAATTGAATCATTAGTGTAATTAGAAAAAAAATAAAATAAAATAATAATCTAATTTAACGTAACAAATACGTGGCACCATACGTACATGTATAGCCAAGAAAAATTTCATAAATGAAAAAATTAACCAATTTGAAGAAAATGTTATTCGTTACCTTGAGTATCTTGTGGTTTTCCTGCACATTAACAAAAGATCAAAGAATGATTTGATTTATCTAGTGTATAGATAAATTTTTAGTAGTATTATTCGATCGATTTGCCAAGTGTGACATGGATCGTAAATATTGTGTTGGATTATTTGTTTATTTTAACACTTTTTTGGTAAACTCCTGAACAACGTCTCAGAAACACCAACAAGGTTATGTAGACAAACCATGTGGCCACTATATATAGGACATATATATGTAATATTATTACGTAGTATTACATATATGATATATAGGACGATTGCAAAGGGATAGGTCACGTGATGTCATGTTTATGAGGGGAACCAATGAGAACGCGCCCATTCCACATTTTTTTCATAAGACCATTATGAACTATTTAGGAAGCCTTTATGGAAGCTTCTAGAAATGTGGAAGATAATAAGAACTGATAAGAGCTCTACAGTTAAATTGTCAATTTAATGATGGTTATTGTTGCATGCAAACATACATATACAGTACAATACAAGTATACTCAATGAAAAAGATTCAATGAAAAGAAAACGGGTTAATACTGGTTGTATATGTGCTTTGCAAATTTTTGCAATAGCCAATTATATACTGATAACACTGATAAATAGTTGAATAATTAAATTTATTTATGTAAAATGTTTAGAAATAAAAAAAAAATAATAATTCTTCATACATATAAATGAATTAGAATTACCGTTCAAATATTTTTATATTTTTGGAATAATTATGAACTCTTTTCCCTCATAATTCTCTAATAATTTAAATTTTTTCTTAATGCAATATTAAATTATTAACAGGGGAATATAATAATGAAAGAAGTATTTTCTATTTTCAATGACTTAACTCTTTTCCTTTATAATTCCCTAATAATTTAAATCCTTTCTTAAGAAAATATTGAATTAATAACAGGAAAATATAATATGAAAAGAGGTATTTTGTATTTTCAATGACTTAACTCTTTTCTCTCATGATTCCCTGAGAATTTAAATTTTTTCTTAAGAAAATATTAAATTATCAACAGAAAAATATGATAATAACAGAGGTATTTTGTGTTTTTAACGACTTACCTCTTTTCTTTTATAATTCCCTTATAATTTAAATTTTTTTTCAAGAAAACATCAAATTATTAACAGGGAAATATAATAATAAAAGAGGTATTTCGTATTTCCAATGGCTTAACTCTTTTCCCTCATAGTTCCCTAATAATTTAAATTTTTTCTCAAGAAAATATTTAGTTATTAACAGGGAAATATAATAATAAAAGAGGTATTTTGAATTTCCAATGACTCAACTCTTTTCCCCTATAATCCTCTAATAATTTAAATTTTTTCGGAAGAAAACATCAAATTATTAACCGGGAAATATAATAATAAAAGAGCGGTATTTTGTATTTTCAATGACTTACCTCTTTTCTTTCATAACTCCCTTATAATTTAAATTATTCCTTAAGAAAATATTACATTATTAACAGGGGAATATAATAATAAAAGAGGTATTTCGTATTTCCAATGACTTAACTCTTTTCCCTTATAATTCCCTAATAATTTAAATTTTTTCTCAAGAAAATATTTAATTATTAACAGAGAAATATAATAATAAAAGAGGTATTTTGAATTTTCAATGACCTACCTCTTTTCTTTCATAATTCCCTTATAATTTAAATTTTTTCTTAAAAAAATATTGAATTATTAACAGGGAAATATAACAATAAAAGAGGTATTTTCTATTTTCAATGACTTAACTCTTTTCCCTCATAATTCCTTAATAATTATTAAAATTTTTTCCCAAGAAAATATTAAATTATTAACAGGGGAATATAATAACGAAAGAGGTATTCTGTATTTTCAATGACTTAACTCTCTTCCCTCATAATTTCCTAATAATTCAAATTTTTTCTCAAGAAAATATTAAATTATTAACAGGGGAATGTAATAATAAAAGAGGTATGTTGTATTTTCAATGACTTACCTCTATTCTTTCATAATTTCTTTATAATTTAAATTCTTTCTTAAGGAAATATTAAATTATTAACAGGGAAATATAATAATAAATAGAGGTAAATTTTATGAAAAACAAAATACCTCTTTGCTTCTTCTATTTTCCTGTTATCCTGAATCAATTTTACTATGTAAAATTTAAAAACTATTCAATAAAATTAGGAAATTCTAAATAAATAGAGGTAAGTCTGATGAAAAACAAAATACCTCTTTGCCTCTTCTTTATTCCTTATACAAACAGAATTCTTTTTTTTTAAAAAAGTATCAGCTAAATCTAAAATCGAGAAGGCAAATTTTAAAAAATATCGAATACCTCTTCAGCCATTTCATGTTCCTGATACAAATCCAAATTTTATTTTTTTTAAGTATTAGGCAATCATAAAATCGAGGAGGTACATTCTAAAAACTACCGAATACTTCTTTCGTCATTCTATGTTCTTGATACGAATTGGTAAAATTTTTTTCTAAAAATATCAGGCTAACAGAAAATCGAAGAAGTAATTTTCAAAGATTTTACTTATTATTTATCAGGAATATAGAATGCTAAAGGAGGTATTATTGACTTTTTCAAATACTAACTTAACATTAAAATAAGTTTTCTACTGCTGACTCTATATTTTTGTGTATATTTATATTATAACCATTTTATTCACATAATTATAATTTTTATCAATCACTTTTTTTTTTTTTTTATTTTAAGAATGTGAGAGAGAAAACAATAAAACTTATCAGATTAAAAATAAAATTCCGTCTATTGTCTTTTTTATAATAGGATATACATATATTTAAAAAATTTATTAACATTTTTATTCAAAATCATTCTTATTTTTGATAATACAACGGTTTTGATATTTTATGAAATTTTTATATTGACACAGGCCATGTTAATAATGTTGTTTGATAATCCATCAGTTGTCTCATTTGCTGGAGAATTACTGTATCAAAAATAATAATGTAAAATTTAATTATTTTAATGCTAATTATATTGTTGATTTTATTATTGATAATTAAATAATTTAATATTTATTTATTTACCTGTTATTTTACCAAAGTTTTTAAACAATCTGATCATTCGTTTGGACACATCGAAAATAGTCAAAATAAGAATAAAATATAATTGTAATATTTTTTCATTTTAGTTTTATATATACATCTATCTAAATTTAAATATTTTATAATTTTTTATTTATCCTTTTTAATTAATTGAAATTTATTTACAGAATAAATCAAAAATCTTTTCTTTTTTTTTTGAGCTTCATTGAATAAGTCTTAAATTTAGTCTATTTTTTAATTTTTTTTATACATAAAATTGATAATAATTAAAAGTAAACTGATATAACTTAATAAAAAAAAAATTTCAGTTGAATCAAAAAACATAATTTAATTTAAATTATAATTATTTTTATTTTATATAACAATTTATCTGAGATATGGCGGTCGTGGTTCAGCCACCCAAGTTCTACATCTGCTTCCACTCATGACACCTCTTGGTGGACATGTACCTCTAATGTTAAGTTTATTATAACCAGTTGGTCCAGTTGGTTGTGCTCCACAAGTTTCAAGTGCAACAAAATCATCAACATGTAATGACGGTGGACGAGATGTATTTGGTGGTCTTGATCTAAATGGATCAGCACCTCTTCCAATTCCACCAGGTGTCATACCACCTCGTGATGTTACAAATTGTGCTCTACCTCTCATAGGTGTTACAAATGGTTGTTTTGTTTTAGTTATTGGTATAATTGGTACTTTTTGAATATCACGATTAATTTCTGTTGTTGTATTTTGTCCTTTTGATGATAAATGATTAATTGTATCTTCTGATGGACGTTTTGAGCATAATAATTGTGCTTCAGTTAATAAATTAAAACCACCAGGTAATAATTCAGTTGCAAGAGCCATAAGATCAACAGATATTGAATCAGATGTTAATGAACCACGAAAGCATCTTTTTCTTGAACGTATTGGTGAACAACTTGCTGAACGTTTAATTGATCTTTGAGAAAATTGATTTAATAATGCATCAGGTGTTGGTAATAATGGCTCTAACATTTCTGGTATTGGTTCTTTATCTTCACCACCTTCAATTGATGATTTTAAATCATTAACTAAATCTTGTGAACCACGAATTTTTTCAAGTGGATGTTGTGTCATTCCATTTTCCCACATTAATAAACCAGCAAGTTGTGATATTCTTAAATACAATGATCTACCCTCTGATTTTCCACTATTTACTAAACTTTCAAGTAAACCAACAGTCAAAATCATCAATGAATCAAGTGATACTGAATTATTATCATTTTCTTTATCAATAAGACTTACAGTATATTCTAAAAATGTTTTTAAAACACCTGGATTATTTTCTAAACAACTTTTAACATGATAAAGACCATAATTATGTTTTGTTAATGATAAAAATATAGCAAGACATTTTTCTAAATTTTTAACATCATATTTACTACCATTACTTAATATATCAATTAATATTGTTAATATTGATAATAAAGGTTCTTTACTTGGTACTGAATGTGTTAATTTAATATCAAATAATTCATTATTATTATCTTGTGTTAAACTCAATGTATGATCACATAAAGTATAAAAAATTTCAAGTATTTCATATTGTACATTTGTATCTGTTGAATTTTTAAATGCTGAACACATCATTTCAACAACTGGTGGATATTTTTGATCTGTTTTAATTTGTGCTCTTGATGTTGGACTCATTAATGTCAATAATGTTGCTTTAACTGGTGGATGAAGTGTTAAATCACCCAATAAAGCTATTGTTGGAGAATTATTTTCTAATGGTGTTGCTGCTAATATTCTATCTAATAAACATCTACCAACTAATAATGCAGTTGGTGCTGCTAAATCACTTAATTGTTTACAAACAGCTGATAATAATATTAATAAATCTTCATTCCAACTTGCACATAATAATCTCAATGTTTCCATTAAATTATTAGCTTGTGCTTGTAGATGAGCTGACCATAATTTTCTTAAACCAAGTGCTCTATTAATGTCATTTTCTTCAGTATCACAATCAAGACGTAATATTGGTGGTAATAATCTTGATAAAAGTTTTAAACCTGGTACAAATTTACATGGTTTTGCTGATATCATTTTTAATACTTCACCAATCATTTGTGTCCATAATGATTTAGCAACATTACCAGTACTATCTGAATCAACAGCACGAGTAAAAAGTAAAAGTATTTCAGCAATTTCATCAGCAAGTAAATCAATTTCTGTTTTATTTTGACATGGTATTGCAACAACAAGTGAATAAATTCCTAATAAAGGAACAACTGGTGTTAAATCTTTAAAATCAGTTGCCATACATTTAACTAAATGTTCTAAAAGTGCACGAATTAAACGTATACATGAATGTAAAACACTTAGTAATAACATACCACGACGACCAGTTAATGTAGCACGTTGTAAAAATGGTTGTTCATAAAAATTTGCCAAATTTGTTATAACAGCAACAAGAGCAGTTAATCCATCAGCAGCATATAATTGTGTTAGCGCATTACGATGTTTTAATTCAACATATGGTTCCAATGGATCAACATCATTATTTGATGGAAAAATAAGATAACAAAGTATACGACAAGCTGTTACAAGTTCTCCAGATAATGATGATGCTTTTTCTGAATATTTTCTTATAATAACAACAAGTGATAAAACATCACTGTAATTCCAATTTGCTGATGATGCAGAAACTGTTAAATTTGTCATAACATCACGCATAAGACCATTACTACATTCACGAAGAAGTACATGTGCACGTGTACGTAATATTTCAACGTTATTTGAATATTTAATTGTTGTTGAAATTATTTCAGCAGCAAATTCTGATAAATCACGATTTGATAATAAAGAAATTAATGTATCAATAAAATTATTTAATGGAAGAACAGCAATTATTGCTTCAAGTCCTTGTCTATATGTTAAAAATGAATGAAGTTTTTTTATAATTAACCAATCAATATTGTCATTTGTCGTTTGTGCTTTAATGTGAACAAGACACTGTACAACTTGAAGTCTCCAAGCAATTTCACATCCAACATCAGACTCTTGTTCAAATCTCAAAGCTTTTAGTAATACTTTTGTTACGTCAACTTCATCGAATAGATATAATAAACCATCTCCAGTTTCCGAGAGATTTATTAAAAATGCTCTGATTATTTTAACAAGATTTTCCGATGAATCTGGTGATACAAGTGTCAATAAAATTTTTCGTAAAAGTCCAAAATGATTAAAATATGATATTAAATGTTTACGTGGATTTCTCGTTGATTCTCTTTCAAATTCCATTTGCATACTACCAGGTAACTGTCGTTTGGGTTGTGCCATTAATGTTGGTGCACATGAATATGCATGTGTAAGTTCTAAAATAGCTTGTTCTTGTAAGCCAAATTGTTTAATCTCTGTTAGTAATTCATATATATGAATTTTTCGTATAACAGAAGTTAGAGCATACTTTAATCTAGCAAGTTTAGCTTCTTTTAACATTGTCAAAATCATTCTATAAAGATTATTATTTGGTTGTAAAAATTCTTCAACAATTATTGGATACATTAATGCTGAATCTAGAGCTCTTAATGCAGCTAATTTAACTGGTAATGCAACATTTTCTTTCATACAAAGTTTAAGTAATTTATTTGGTGCATCAATACTTTGTAAAATACTTGATCCATTTAATATACTACATATTGACTCAGCAAGACGAACACCAACTTTAACATGACGTACTTTATAAGCTGGTTGTGGTTGTGATCTTGCAAGTTCTATATCTAATCCTGCTTCAACTATTTTTGATAATTCATCAAAATCATGAGAATTAAAATTTGTTGAAGAAAATGTACTTAGAACAAGACTCTCACAATTATGAACAAATGTTTCTTTTTCTTGTCCTGGTGCAATGTTAAAATTAACAACTAATTTTCCAAGTAATTTTATTATTTCACGTATTTTTTCTGTATTTTCATCATTAATAATTTCATGTTTTTTAATATTATCAGGATATTTTTGTAAATCTAAAAGATCAGGTGGTTCAATTGCCCACAAATCATCTGGTAAATTTTCGAAAAGTTCAACATTATTATTTGGAGGATCATCATTCATTAATTCTTCATCAGATAAAATTGGTTCAAAAGGTTCAACAGCTTCAGTAACTTCTTCAGTTTCTCTTTCAGCTTCTTCCTCTTCAGCAGATATAGATTCTGGACTAAGAGATACAAGACTCTCAGATGGTGGTGATGAGGGTCTTTTTGGTGTTTTTGGTTGACCTTTTGTTGCACTTGTATTTTCTTCAGGTGTCCATTTTGATTGATCAGACTGTGGTACGTCAGTTGGAGTCTTTTGAGACTCTTCAATTGTTGAGATAGGTTGAGCAGCAGTAGTAGTAGAAGAAGTAGCATCAGTAACAGTAGCAACGGTAACAGTACCAGCAACAGTAGTAGTAGTAGTAGTAGTAGCAGTAACAACAACAGGAGTAGTAGTAATACTAGCAGCAACAGTTGCAGTAGTAACAGCAGCAGTAGCTACAATAACAGTAGAAGAGGTGGCAGTAATAGTAGGAGTAGAAGTAGTAGCAGTAGAAGTAGTTGTAGTGATTGTAGTAGCAACATTTGCAGAAGCAGTAGTTGTAATAGTAGCAGCAGCAGCAGCAGCTGGAAGAATTGGTTCTGATTTTTCAGTCGTTAATGGTTGGCTTTCTTTTTCTTGATGCCATTCTGGCTGTGGCTCAGCACTAACAACATCTGCATTTGGTATTTTTGTTTCCTCTGTGACAGCTACAACACCAGCAGTTATTGTTGCTGCTGGTGGTGCTGGTATTTCTGGTGGAGCTATCACTGATTTTGTAAGACTGCCATACACAGCTAGAGTTATTGTCGTATACCAACCACGAAGAACTAATCCATCGGTTGGAATTTGCTTTTTTTCGCATTCTAATTGTATATGAATATTTTGTTTATACTCTAAACCACCGAGTGATTCAAATGTTGATGCACCAGGTTTACTAAGGTCATTTACAAAAAACTCAATTTCAAATTGAGATGGATTTGTTGCTCTGAAAATTAATAAGTTAATTAGAATAAATTCAAGTAAGTAATTTAAAATTTTTTTCAAATAAACTAATACATACCCAAGTCGAACACCACCTGGAAAATCAGCTTGTACTCTTGCACCAAGTGGTATTATTCTAACCTCACTGATATAAACTGGTTTTGGAAATTGTACTAAATCCAAATTCAATTCCTAATAAACAATTTAATAAATTAATAATCACAATTCATATTTAACAAGTAAAAAAAATACAAAATAAACAAACCTCTGAAATATCATGAGAAAAAGTATCAAAAAACAATAACTCGTTATTCATTTTATTTGAAAAAAAAAAAACAAAAAATATAATTAAAATAAAACAATATATACACACACACTTTGTGTAATTAAAAGTTAAAAAATTATTTAATAAAAAATTTATTAATTAGTGCATTTTTTGCATAACATGTTTTGTATTTCATAATAATATTTTAATATTAATAATAACTATTAACAACAACTATAAACAAACTCTCGTTGACAATAAAAGGTTATGATTATAATTATAAGGCACTGTTTGTAAACCTAGCTTGACCTTAATTATTATTTTGACAGTTAAAATGTCGTTTGTGTAAAAAAGCCTTTATTTATAAACATTTGCGTGCATTTGCGCATTTGCTAATTTTGCATTTAAAATTTTAGTATTTTGTTAATTAAAAAGTATTTTAAATTACTTGTATATTTATATTTATTAATTTTACTATCAGTTTTTATAACAATTGTTTTTTTTTTTATTTTGTAAATTCATTGTTGTTTAGTAATTTTTATTTTAATCAGTTGGCTATCCTGTCGATTCCAAATGACCGGGAACAATTGAATGATTTATTAATTATTATCAATATAATTTAATTATTGATTAATACTTATGTAATAATTAATAATCAATAATAATCATAATAAAAAAAATAAATTTACATTTATTATTAAGTATAAATTATTTACATTAATATACTTTTTATATTTTGGCATTAAACATATTAATAAAATGATATATAAATTAAATAAATAATAAAAACTTGTTAAAAATAAAAAAAAGATTATAATTAATGTAATTTAACATTGTCATTTTTAATTTGTTTTAATTGTTTTTAATAATTCAATAATTTATTTGTGTAAAAATGCCTTAACTGCACATGCGTACTGACATTACAGAGAACCTAATTTTATTTAACGAAGATCCGTGTTCAGCTCGTGTCCTGGAGGCCTCAAATCATTCCCACTTTGATCAGAAAAAAAATAAATAAATAAAATAATAGTAGGAAAACTGGGTGTTGCTATTTGTTGACGAGTGTTAGGTGTATATACAGTTACTCACAAACATTATCATTTACCTGTTTGAATTAAATATCATCCAGCAAAATAAAAATATTTATAATAAATAACAAAAAATAATATTATGATAAACAGTATTTTCAATAGTTTTTTGATTGTCAATACATCATTATTATTTATATAAAATCATCAAAATTAATGAGTAAATATTTGTATTAAAATTAATTGTGTGAGTATTTTTTTTTTTCTTTGACCTCGTATTTCTACTTTTTGAACTTTTTCTCTTGACACAAATTCAACAAATATACATCAAGAATTAACTTGACACAAAAAAGTATAAGTATATTATGATACATGAATTGTTAAATATTAAAATCAATATTAATTTAATTAACATAATATACAAATGATTATAAAATGAAATCAAAAAAATCAGAAATAAATTCAACTGACGACACAGTTACAAGTGAAACAAATGAATTTAATATGATGATGCCTGTTGTAAGTAGAAGTCACAGTAAAAGTTCACAAACAGATGAAGGAATATCTGTTGATAATGTTGATAAAAATATTAAAAAATTTACAACATGTTGGAATATTGAATCATCAAATTGTGATGAAGATACATCAAAAAATACTCTTTGGCCAAATGATGATAAATTCAAAAATAAAATAACTCGATCAAGCAGTTCAGATAGTGCTGTTTTGAGTGATGACGATCAATCCAAAGGTATTTATAAATTACAATAATCATTTAATGACTATATTAGATAATAAAAAAATATTGATTCTTTTTGTTTTGTTGTTTTTCATTCAATAAAAATTGTTTTATATTTTTTATATTTCTATTTATGAATGACAACCATTCAATTGTCATTTTTAACTCAACAGAATAATTGAATAATTGACTTTGATTTCAATCAAATGATTTAACTTTTATAGTATAATATAAATTTTATAAATTGTTGCTCACTATTGTATTTTTAATACATCACTTTAAACAACAAAAAAAAAAAAATAATCATCAATGCTTTGNTTTTTTTTTTTTTTTTGCAGTAATTTATTATTATGTTTTTTTATCAAGATGATTAATGTGATGAGGTGTTGAATTAATATTAATAATTTTCCAGGTTGGGAAAATGTAAATAATGGTGAAAAAAGTGAGTGTGATTCTAATGAAGAACGACCAAGATATTGGAGAACACCGAGTGTTGTTGTAAGTGATTACTCGGATTATTCATATCTTGAAGAAAAATTTGAACGTAATGAGACATCATTGGAAATGTATGAGGAAAGAACAAGTGGTTCAACAAGCCAAGCAAGTAGTTGTTCATGTCTAGATTGTGACGATATAAGAGAATTCAATGACGTGACAAGTCAATTACTTAAAGTTTGTGGCCAACGACGTCATTCAGACTCATGCTGTGCATGTATTAATGAAACATCCGGCATCAATAGCCGGTAAATATTATCATAATTAATAATTTAAAAACATCAATATATTGTTTACAAAACTAACTGTATATTTTTTATTTTAATTTAAGAATTATAAATGATAATTCAAATAGAAGAAATTCATGTCTTGCAACACCAAATCCATACACCAGCAAACATAATGATAATTATGATGATGAAATTAATTGTAATTCAGAATTTTTAAATATTCCATTTAATCGAAAAATATCTGATTGTTCAACAAATTCCAGTTTAAGTGGTGATGAATTTGAAGTTACAGAATTACAACCATTAAAAAAACAAACAGTGAGTAAAAAAAATTTATTATTATTTAATTTATTAATAATTATTTATATAATATTATGAAATAATTATAAAATTTTATTGTGAAATTGATTTTTAAATGTTTATTTATCATAGTATTTTTTTTTTTTTTAATTAACGTTGTTTTTTTAATTGATTAAAATTTCAATTGATTTCAACAAATATATATGGTAATTTTTTTTCTTGTAAACTCGGTAAATAGTTTACCCTTTTTTTTTCATTCTAATAACTCAATTTACTTGAGTCAAGTTATTACCAAGTTAATAATTTATCTGTGATATTAAAAATTAAAAAAAATTTCTAGCCCTTAGGCTAAAAGAAAAAACTACCCACATTAAATTTCATAATCATGAAATAGGAAATATTCTCAAGAATTTTGATTATCATCATTTTCTTTCTGTATTTTATTTTGCAATTAACTTATTCATGCCAAATACAAAAGAGAAAATAAAACTGCATTTAAATATCAATGAATTTTAAAACAAAAAAAAAAATTATAAAGAAAATAAAATTGCTACACTAGTTGCATGAAGGAAAAATAAAATTCCAAAAAGTATTTAAGCACGTGCTTGGTTTACAAACGTAAAAAAAAAAAANATTATCACGCTTAAGTTTACTATAAAAAAAAAAAAAAGAAAAAAAATCTCGTTCAAGTTTCTTGGGTAATGATCAGAAACATATGGGGGAAACTGGTAGTTGAAATTGTGCATCAACTGGAGTTAGTCATAAAAGTCATTGCATCAATCCAGTGCTTTTCCATTAATACTTATAATCTAAATATCCATAATTCAACAATTTTTAAATTATCATCTTGTAAAAACAACACGTCAATGATTAATTAATAATTAATTAAAATCACGTAATAATATAGAACGTAAACAAATTATTAATTACCAAAAAGAAATAAACAAATAATTTTTTAGTGACAGTGTGCATTCAAGACTAAAACAAAAAACTTGTATCAAATTTATTTGATGATTCTTCATGATATTCCAAGCGTTCATTGACTCTAAATATTAAAAATCTTCACCGAGCATTATTTATAAACTTATTTTTTTTTTTCAATTTGATTATATAGAAATAATCGAAATTGATAAGATCAGTGATCTCTTTTAACTCGGAATATTATATTATTGTCTCGTAACATTGAAGAGAGAATGTATTAAAATAATATATATATTTATTACTAGAGAGGAACAAGGCGGGTGCATAATGACAGTAAAACAACATTCAATTTATAATAGTTATTGCGTAGGAAGTCACGAGACAAAAATACCAGACTTTTAGTCTCTTTTACGTCTCATCATAGTCAGTCTATTTTATTTGAAAAATTCATTTTAATATTTTATCAAAAAAATTTCATCTTAAAAACACACACAATAATGTGATGATATACTTATTTATTTTATTAAAAGTTATAGTGTGGATATTTAAAATATTCAAGTGATTAGTGTTGAATGTGTTGCTTGAAAAATATTACATGATAATTAAACTAATTATGAAGGACATTTGTGGGATTCTTTATATTTAAAATTATCGTTTTTAAGACACTAAAAACTAGTTGACGTCAAAGTATTTATTTATTTATTCATTTTTTTTTTGTATTTAATACGGCCCTGATTTAAAATATACACGTGAGAGATACAGGAAGTTGAAATATTAATATTTTTCATTTTTAGAATATTTGTATTTTAATTAAATTAATATACTTAATGTTTTTTAAATAATAATAATTATGAATAGTAATGGTAAAAAGATAATACAAAACTAAAAAATAGTACAACTCACGTGAAACATTTTAAATAAACTTGGGAGTAAATTTATTTGTTACAAAATGGAGAATAACAATATGATGCATGACGATGTTGGATTACCACCAAAGTGTTCAAGGGTATCACAACCCTCAACACCAACATCACCAAGTTTAAATTTAATGGAACAATTATTACTAGCTAAAATGGAAAGACACAGTTTGGATCCTGATATTAATAAAACAAATTGTCATTTAACATTATTAAGAACAAATTCAGTTGATAGTCAAACATCAGCAAGTACATTTAGTTCAATCAGATCAGCTGATTCAACAGATAATCATTATTGTAAATGTGATGATTGTCTTCTTGGCATTGTTGATAAACATCAACGTTATATACCAACATGTGGACAAAAAAAGGTAGAATAAAAATGATAATAAAATTGTATTAAAATAATTTTTAACTTTAAATTATCTTGAGTATATATTTCGAAGGCTAAAGATTTTTATTTAGAACGGAAATTAATAAATAATTTTTATTCGTTGTTGGTGTCACTGATTAAACAGTCGAGATTTTGCAGATAAATTTTTTTCTTTTTTTTTTTTGGGCCACGTTTGATGTTTATTTGCACAGCTTTTTCGATTTTTTTTTTTTTCTTTCTTTTCAATTGCCTCGAGCATATTAGGATATAAAAATAAAAATGTGTCAGATTATTAATAACCTTGATATTTTTT
>MKYW01000028.1:294522-313439 GCA_015776835.1 Aphidius ervi | reverse complement strand
AAAAAAAAAAAAAAAAATATATTATATATAATAAAAAGGAAAAAAAAATTAACTTTCTTTTTTTACTATTTTTGTTTAATTGTTGTTGATAAATAATAAGGAAATTTTTAATATTAATTTTATAATATCTTTTTGTGAAAAATATTCATGGTGCATTGAATGTTGTATTTCGTGATGATGTTTGTTGTTGTTGTTGTTGTTGTTGTTGTTGTTGTTGTTGTTGTTGCTGTTGTTGTTGTACTTGTACTTGTACTTGTTGTACTTGTTGTACATTTGTTGTTTGGGTTGTTGATAATGATGTTGGTGCAATAACTCTAGCATAAACAGTAGCACCAGTTTTTAATCCAGCTGCTGTTGGAATAACTTTAAGACCATGTAATGTTTTAAGATTGAGCAATTGACTTGGCAAAATAATTGGTTGTTGTCCACCTTGGCCTTGTTGACCAGATGGTTGTTTTGCAAGTACCATTCCACCACTTTGATTAATACCAACACCAACACTTTTATTACCACTTGATAATACAAGTGGTTTACCAGCTAATTGAGCTGTAACCATTCTAACTGTTTGTCCACCAGAACCAGATTGTTGTGAATTATTTGATATTAATTTTGTCTGACCTGCAGCTTGTCCTTGAGTAACCACCTAATTAAAAATATATTAAATTAATTATTTTATTTTATTTTTTTTCGCTTTTAAAATAAAAAAAATTAATTTTAATTTACCTGATACTGTGTTTGAATAATTTGTTTTCCTTGTCGATTAAGTTGAGCAACTCCACCTGTTGTTGTTGCAAGTTTAAAACCTTTTTGTGCTAATAAACTTTCCATAGAAATTATTTGTCCACCAGTACCTGTTAAAACTTTTGCTAATATTTTCTGTTGTTGTTGTTGATGATATGGACTTTGTTGAATTTGTACAGATATTGGTTTACCACCAATTTGTGCAATAATTTTTTGCATTCCCGGTGTCTGAATTGTTTGTCCTTGTTGTGTTGTTTGTTGTTGTGATTGTCCTTGTAATTGTTGTGTTTTTGATTGTTGTATATTTTGTGCTTGACCAATTGATGGTGATGATTGTTTTATAAAAATTGTTTGTCCTTGTAAGCCATGACCTGTTAATAATGATTTAATTTGTCCAGGTGAAACAAATTTTATTTGTGATGCAAGTAATTTTTTTCCTGGTAAAACATGTGACTGTGTTGTTTGTGTTTGTGATTGTGATTGTGTTGTTGTTGTTGTTGTTGTTGTTGCTGCTGTGGCATTTATCGTTGACGTTGTTGTTGCTGCTGTTGCAATTGTTGTCGTTGCTGTTGTTGTTGTTGGTGTTGTCGTTGTTGCTGTTGTTGTAGTTGTTGTTGTTGTTGTTAAATTCTGTAGTTTAACATTTGATGTTTGAAGAATACTTTTACCAGCTTGATGTGCAACAATTGTACCAGGTAATTTGGCATTTTGAAATATAGTTGCAACTCTTGCTGATGAATTGCCAGTAGTTGTTGATGTTGATACTGGTTGCGCTGAGTGTAAAACTGAATGGCCTGATAATCTTATTGTCTGTAGACCGGCTGATGTTGATACTTGTATTTGATGATGTGGAAAATGTTGATTTGATTGTAATAGACTTTGTGATGCATTTGTTTTGACGACTGTAAGAGGTTTGTTTGTAAAGTTCATTCCAATTTTTTTTAATGGTGTCGTTGTAACAACTGTTGGTGGTTGTAGCTGTTGTTGTAGCTGTTGTTGTTGCTGCTGCTGCTGTTGTTGTTGCTGCTGCTGTTGTTGTTGTTGTTGTTGTTGTTGTTGTTGTTGTTGTTGTTGTTGTTGTTGTTGTTGTTGTTGCAGTTGTTGTTGTTGCTGTTGAAGTTGTTGCTGCTGCTGTTGTTGTTGTTGTTGTTGTTGTTGCTGTTGCAGTTGCATTTGCAGTTGCTGTTGCTGCTGTTGCTGCTGTTGCTGCTGTTGCTGTTGTGGTTGTGGTTGTGGTTGCAATTGAATTTTAGTCTCAATTGGTATGAATTTTTCTTTTTCAATTGGTGCTGATGCAGTTAAAACTGGATGTGATGTTGTGTGTGTTATTGCAACTGGTGTTGTTATTGGTGAACTTGGTATTGCTGTCATTGGAACTGATATTTCTTTTCCAATAATTTGATTGACATGTGATTTATCATCTGGTAATTTACATATTTGTATTTCTTTTTTAACAACAGACTGTGGCTGTATTTGAACTGTTTTTCTTTCTTTTTTAATAGTTACTTCTTTTATTATTCCACTTGGTGATGGTTCTCGACCATTAGCAACTTTTGGACTTGATTGATGTGATTTATTTCTCGATGATCCACCAACATTTTTCTTATTTTTAGCAACACCTTGAAGCTGTTGATGAAACATTTCAAATTCAGATTCTGATCTTGCACGATGCAAATACAGCCACTCTTTTCTTTTTGGATAAAATCTTACACAAGGATCTGCCTCATAATGAAGTCTATCAAGTGCACCAGATACAACTGAATTAAGATAATTATCTTTGTCATTACCAACTTGATCAGCATGATCTTTGATATACTGTGAATCTTTTAGAAGCATACAAATATCTGCACGTGTACCTTCACCATTTGGCAATCTTGCTGTTGCATCACGAACTAATGCAAGTATTGTCACAAAATTTGGTCTTTCAGGTACTAAAAGTGAGTGACCACGTGGTTTTGTCGAGCCAGAACTTACATTATGCTGATAAATACCTTTAACAGGACCAACAACAGAGGCATAATTATGCATTCTATATGTAAATGCTTTATGAGGAGCTGCATAACGTAGTCTTTCTTGTCTTCGAAATTCTTCTTTTTCTTCCAATGTTGATAAACGTACTTTCCACTCGGTTGGCCATAGAGCTTTTGGTGGTTCACATTCAATAACAGTAGCCAATGCACCATCATTTGATACTGTTTCAACAATTGGACTTGCACATCTTATTGGAACACTTGTTATACTTCCGTTAGCATTATTTGTTAATGAAATTTGTGAAACTGAAATTGTTTTTAATGGTGTAACTGGTGACATTGGTACTGTAACAGGTACTGTATTTATAACTTGATTAATCACTGGTGGACCTAAAGAATCTCTATTTAATAAGAAACGATTACATATTACTGTCAAATGTGAATCAGTATCTCTTCCAGCTCCAATCCATGCATAAATTCCTTTGCCTTTATTTTCAAGATATGGTACAAGTTCTTGATCTATGTCTTGTTCAATTTTTTGTGAATTAACTAATTCACCAGCAAGATAACCAAGTGCTAAAGGAACTAAATTTGTCCATGATGATGCAAATGAATACCAATCATTTAATGGTGATATTGGATTACCTTGCCAAAGTGTTACTGCTGTTTTAACTTCAGCAATTGACATTCTATATTCTCTTCTTGACATAAATGCATCACGTAAAAGTGAAAAAAAACATGTATGTGTTTCTTGCATTAAATCAAAATTAACATTTGCCGTAATATCATTTGAATCATGTGAAAATAATTCTTCTTTTTTTGGAATTAATAACATTTGTTCATTTTCACAATTAACACTGTCTAATATATCAATACCATCATCAAGTTGAATTGGTATTTGCATCATATCAATATTTTCTAAATCAAGTTCTTTTTTATGAATTCCTAATTCTTCTTTTATATCTATTTCACTATCAATAATTTGTTGATGATGATGATAATGATGATGATGATGATTCTCATCAATAAATGACTGTGAATAATCTAATTTATTATTAGTATCAATAAATTCTTCATTTTCTTGTTTTATTTCACATGTTTTTATGTTTTTTTGTGCAGTTTGATTGAATAATTTTTTCTTCGGTGTTTGTGGAAATTCAAAATTATCAATTGGTTCTGATTTAATTGACATTATTGAATTTACTGGTGAAATTTTATTTGCTGAAAATATTGTTGATGTTAAAATATCTTGTGAATTTTGTATATGTTCAATATTAGCTTCAATTTTAATTGGTGTTGTTAATAATTTTTGTGTTGTTGATGATGGAAGACATGATTCAATTTTAATACGTTTTTTAGCTGTATTAATACGATTATTATTACCACTTATTTTTTGTTTTTGTCCAACTTGTGCACGTTGACTTAAATCAGATAATGCAATACCTTCTGTATTTAATTCTGGATGTATATCACGTCGTAATCTTCTTCTTCTGTGTGTTATAAGCATTGTTTTATAACGTTCATCTGTTATTTCACGTATCATAAAATTTGTATTAGTACGATAATCCATACGTTGAAGTGTTGAATATACAGGTCTTATATCATCATCATTATTATTAATATTATTATTACTATTATTATTATTATTATTAATACGTTGACTAAATGATTGATTACCAATTTGTATTTTACGTTTTTTCTTTGGTTTTATAATTGAACTTTGATAATCTGGATAATTTTCATCATTTTCAGATGTTGTATCAGCAAGACGTGATAAACCAAGTTCCGAATGTAATGAATTTAATTCATCTATATAACGTATTTGTGTTTTTTCTTCAACAACAGCTGGATGTGGTTTTCTCCAGTGTAATTTTGACATTGTACGATATGCTGTTGGTTGATTAAAACCTTGTTTATATGCATTTGTTAATAAATTATCACGTGATTTAAATAATTGATCAGCAAGCTCATATGTACGTTTACGATTTTCAAATATTAAACGTCTTTGTTGTGCTTTACGTACTAATCTACGCATACGTCTTATATCTGGACGATAATGACCAGCTGATAAATGATTTTTAAATACATCCAATGATGATACACCAAATCTTTCATTTTTTTTTTCAAATAACATTTTTAATGATTTTTCATGCTCCTCAATAGTATTATTATCATCTGGTAATTTTGGTAAATATTTCATTAGTGATTCTTTTTGTTCAACAGTCAATGTATTATCCCATATTTTTGTAAAATCAAGTAATTCATTAAATACTGATTCATGCTCACAAAAATCTTGAGGTAATTTTATTTTTACACCAGCAGCAACACATGTTTCCCATCTCTAAAATTTAAATATTAATAATTAACATTAAATAGCATATATAAGAATAAATTTACATGTATTATTTATTACTTACAACTTTATCAATAGATTCATCAGGTACATTTTGATCTGATTGATTATCATCATCCTCATCATCTTCATCATCATCGTCATCATCAATATTATCAGAACTATGTGTTTCTGAATCATCATTAGTATCATGTTCATCACCACTATCATCAAGACAATCTGATGATGAACAACTACCACTTGAACTTGAACTACTACTATTTGTTTTTGATCCATTCATTAAATCATCATCAGCCTCATCTTCACTTATTGATTCACCTCCAGCTGAACATTCATCAATCTAATATAAATTAAAAAATACAATTATTATAGTTATTTATAGTATCATTATGTATATTTTTTAAAATATATCAACTAACCTCCATATTCACTTATTTGATTACACAAAAAAATATTGTTAATTGTTGATTTTTACTTTTTTTTTTTTTTTTTTTTTTATACAACAAATTAATTATTGTTTAATAAAACAAGATAATTTACACTTTTAAAATACACAATATTAATGTTTTTACAATAATAATTAATAGCTACTTAGTTACTATTATTGTTTTTTTTTTTTTTTTTTAATTATATTGTTGAATGACAATATTATTACACTGGTCAAGGATACAAATGCAAACTGTCAATCACAGATTATTTTTTTTATTTAATAAATATATATAATTTATTAATTTTTTTTAACAATTAATTTTGTCATGGTAATTAACTTAATTATTGAAAAGCAATATCTTCATAACTTTGATATACCTATACCTATAATTTTTTTTTTATCTTTTAATTTTCTTATGTATATGTACATATATAATTTAGATTAATTTCATGTGTATTTATTTGACTTAATGTTTGCTATTTATATATAAATAATGTTGAGTTATTTTTACCAGTATAAAAAACCGTCATTTATACTTAATAATTTTTAGAAATAAAACGGTTCAATATGCATACTCAATACAGAGTTGTATACAGAGTAATATACTATGTATTAAACAGTAAATAATGAAAATGAAAAAAAAAAAAAATGTTTTAAATAAATTAATTCAATTAGTGATATAAATGGATAGGGTTGATTTTTTTTTCATAAATAATAAACAGCCAGATATATATTTAATTATATTTTTATTTTACAATTCTTATAACAATTTGTTAAGTGTTTTTTGTTCGTTTATTTAATCTCTTTAAGTATAAAACTATAGTCATTATTTAATCAAAATTATAACAATTTTTAAACTAACAGAATTTTAATTTATTAATTTATTTGAATGAAAATAGTCTTTCTGTTAGTTTATATTATTCAAAATTAACTTAAACATAATTCTTTTGTTATTATTAATATATTTGAAAATAGATTAAACAACTTTTTTTGTTCATTTAATTAATCTCTTTAAGTATAAAACTATAATCATCAATTAATCAAAATTATAACAATTTTTAAACTAACAGAATTTTAGTTTATTTATTTATTTGAATGAAAATAATCTTTCTGTTAGTTTATATTATTCAAAATTAACATAAACATAATTCTTTTGTTATTATTAAAATATTTGAAAATAGATTTAAGAATTTTCAAATATAAACAAATAAGACATTTAAAAAAAAACTATTTTTAACATAAAGTTTTTGTTCACTACACGTACATAACGATGAAAAACAAAAACACAAGTATTATCTTTTCTTTTTAACAAAACAAAAAAATTATTTTCAGTACAATTAATAACAATTAATTAATTATAATTTAATGGAATTTCTTAGATTAAATTGAGGTATTAAGTAATGATAAATTTTCATGATCTATTTTGTTGATATATATCTTTAAATATTAAAATTGAAATCACTTTTTTCTTTTTATCACAAATAGAACATTTAAAAATTTTAAACAACAATAATTAATTTAATGAAGAAGAATATAAATTGTATGAATTAAACGAGTCATACAATTAACAACTGCACTTTCTCTATTTGATCCAATTCCAATTTCATCAATTGATTTTGGATAACAATTGACTGAATAATGAGTTACGTAAATATTATTTTCAGTCTTTAAATTTCTAATTTCAACTTTTAAATCAAGAATATTACAAAATTCATTAAATATTATTTGTACTTGATTGGGTGTCAAGTCAACAACATTTTTACTTTTACAATAATCATGAAACTTGTTCATTACATTTTTATCAAATGATTCTTTAAAAAGTACATGAAAATTTTGTACTGGACTTTCTTTATGACTATGTCTATTAACTACTTTATTATTATGTTGATTTTTTAATTTATGATAAATTTGTTTCGCTTCATCAATGTGTTTTCTGTCATTATCAATATTACTTACTTGAATATTTTGCTTCTCCAAAGTTAAATTATTTATTAGTTTATTAATTTCATCAGTTGTTTTATCTATTTTTAATTCATTTTCAATTGTTAATAATGTTGATGAAGTACTTGAAAGTTTAGCATAAGTTTTTTTTAATAAATCAATCATTTCACGTGATGCTATTTGTTTAGCATCTTTTTTATTTCCAGCAACTCCAGTTGTAACGTGTTGTTCAATTTTGCAGGTAAATTCAAATCCATTGGAAACTGATTGATCAGAATAAACTGGCATTTTAATTGAATGTCCAGCACAAAGTTCCTTGAAATAAAAAAAAAAGAATTTACATTAATAAACTTGTGTAATTTAAAACTATTTTTTTTTTTTTGCTTTTTACTTACTTGTAAATCACCAACATAATTTACAAAAACTGGTTTCTTTTTTTTTTCATCAATCAACTCCAATGGTATATCAAGATCTTGAGCTGATAAAAGTTCTGATGGAATTGGTACATTACTTTTTGATGTTAAATTATTTTTTTCACTTGCTACAATAATTCTTAACATTTTTTGAGCTGAATCTAATTTTGCTGATTGTTTACTTTGTCCTTCACCATCTACCTTGGCGTCACCACATAAACAACGACATTTAAATAAAGTTGGTTGTATTCCAGTTGATGAAGAAATTTCTATATACTCTGGAAGCTTTTGAGCACGTTTTTGACAATACTCTTGGAGTAATGAAATTGCATTTTTCGAACCCATATCTATAAAAATTATAAATAAATTATTATCAATTAATTGTAGGTTAAACAAATTTAAAAAAAAAAAAAACAATTTAAACTATTGGTATTAATTGATATCAAATAAAGAACCGAAAAAAAAAAAAAAAATGAAAAAAAAAAAGAAAATAAAGAGAAAAAATAATTCATCGACATTTTGGAATTTTTTTTTCTGACTATCTAAAATTTGGAGTAACTAAAAACCACATGATAAAATTGATACTTACTTGAATTTATTTATTAATTGAATTATTTATTATTCCAATGTGATTCTGTGATTATTTTTAGTCAATAAAATTAATTAATAATTGTCAAATGGTTTAAAATTGAAATAAAATGTAGCTAAAATCACTGAATCACACTGGATATTTTTTTGCCTTCGTCAACACGTTGCAAAAGATTTTCTTTTAATGAGTCATTAGAAAAGTGCTTATCCATTGTTCAGTATTTACAGGGGGGGAAAATATTTCATCAGCCATTCTTGTTGATACTTGACATGCAATTGGAGCTTGGACTTTTGGACAATAACAAATAATAAAAATATACACTTGTTAATCCCTTTGTTATTGGCTCCAATTTGCTCAATGACTGTCAAACACTCAATCAGAAAGTTCCTTGTAAAATAATCTTAATAATTACACCACACACAAAATAAATTACAAAATAATAAATAAATCAATTATTAATAAAAAATAGAAAATATTTTATTTATTTTATTTTTATTTTTATTATTCATCAAAATTTATTTCCACGTGTATTAAGGCTTCATGTATACATTGCGCATTGTCATGCGCAAAATAAAAATAATTTTTAATGCCTAGTTATAAATTCTAGGAACTTATGGATCCATTTTATTTTATTCTGCCATTTTGAAAATTATGAAAACCTACACAACAAACTTTCGAAACCCACCCCAACACTTCCCACTCTTTTTTTTTCTTTTTTTTTTTATTTCATTTTATCCTAAGATGGCCGTTTTGTTTCCCACGTTGGAGCAGTATAGTTTTTAGTGACACAAAAAAAAATATACACACCAATAATTGACAGTTAAATAAATTAATTATTTAATAATACAAAAAAAATTTAGCCAATATCAGTTTGTAGAAAATTAAAATTGTGTAATTGTGCTTACAGAAAATAAATAAATCAATGATATGTCAGTGTGATCATCATATCAATAAACATCAATACCGAAAAAATAAAAATTATTAATATTTATTATTATTAAAATCTTTCAATATAACCAACAATTTATCTAAACATAAATGAGTGATAAAGGATGTAAGTAATTTTAAGGGTAAGTTATTGTTAAAAAAAACAATATTTATAATTAAAAAAAAATAATTATTATTAATAATAAACATGTTCCTTTTGTATCCCCACCCAATAAGACACAAAAAAAATGAGAATTCATATGAAAAAAAGAAAAAAAAAAAAAGCACCGTTGCCTTTTTCGCTACACTTCACTGTGTTTCTTATCCCGCACGTTATATTACATTTAAAAAAAAAAAAACAGCCTGGTTGTCTTGCCTTCTAAGCATCCAGTTCATCCACTTAACAATTTATTAGCTCTCTAAAAATTCATATAATATTTCATTGTTTACATTCAAGTAACACACAAGTGATTATTTATTTATTGTATTTTTTTTTTCATCAATTTTATACACGTCATTTGTGATAGCATGCCTTGCAGCCAAATAATTATTCAGTGAGTTGTTATTTTTTTATTATTACATATATTTTTTTTTTTCTTTTTAAATGGCTTATTTCCTGTTTGTACATAAACTCAATATCACAATGTAAATAACAGTAATGTGATTCTGATTTTTCAACTGATATTAGTGTTAAATAAATAATATATTTTGCTAAAATATTATAAATATTTAAATAATTGAAAAAAAAAAAAGTAATTAATGTTTTATATTAGTCATAGTTTTAATTATAATTCACAAGTCATCAATCTTGTTTATTTAAATTACTACCTTTCATTAAAAATTAAATGAAAATTAATTTAACAAATTTATTAATAGTTAATTGGAAAAATTATTTTATAATATTGTATATTGACCTTGAACGGTACTTTCTTTCGCGTGTCAGTTATTCATTATCATGTGTTGAATAAAAAAAAAAAATAATAATAAATAAAAAAGTAATAAAAAATGTACATCGAGTAAATTAAAATTAAAAAAAAAAAAAAAAAAAATGAAAATTTCACGAGGACAAATCAATCGGACAATATTGCCAATTTAGTTGATAATTTCCTGGCAATTTTCCGACTAATTTGTATTACTTTTCCTGATACAAATTTAAAGATAAATTTCAAGGTAAAATTTATCAATTTATTAAGCATTCAATAATCAGCAAAAAAAAAAAATGAATTTTAATTTCTTTTTTATTGCTTTTTTAAGCTGTTAAATTTTGTGCTGTTATTATTTTATTTTTTTGTTTTAATACTAGACTTTTATTGATGTAAATTATTTATTGTTAATGTGTGTTTTTATATCAGTATTAGAAAAAAAAAAAAAAAAAATTAGAACAAGTTCTATTAATTTTTTCCTCACTTTTCTTATTATTTCTTTGACTTTTCGTCGTCATCGTCGTCATTGCTGATGTTGTCTTTGTCATAATTATTATAATATCATGCTGACATTTAAATTTCAACTGTTTTCGATTACAGCAATTAATTGTGTAGGTGTATACTGATATGCCCCAACTACTACACTATGACGTAGTCAACAAGACTGACTTGCATATTGACTTGTTTGGTTTTGACCATTTTCGGAAATCCGGTTCCAATTCAATCAACATTGCAAACTCACAAAAATCAAGATACATTTTTTCATTCAATTATTGATATTTATATGAATTAATTTTTATTATTGTTTATTTAACATTAATAAATATTATTATTTTCTTTTTTGATAGTTTTATGTATTGTTTGAACGTGGGACCATCAGAAAATATCGTCAAACTTGACCGAACACTTATTACGGTTAATGTAAAGAAGACATATCATGTAGGCGGTTGTTTTAATGACACACCCTCACGTTTTATTCATCTTTATTTTTTTTATTATTATTAATTTAAAACGACACAATGACCAAGAATCATGAAAAGTTCAAAAAAATATATATGCAATATTATCTGACGCATCCTGAATATATTTTTATACACACATATCCTCAATAATTATCATGGTAATTTCTTTATAATTTTTGTTTTTTATATATTAAATTTTAAAATATGTTGTATTATTATTTGCAAAAATGTTAAGTTAAAATTTTAACATTTATTTTCGACATAAATTCACGTTAAATTGAGATAAGATTTTAAGATTAAAAAAAAAAAAATATTGTAGACTTCTATTTTAACATTTGAAAAATGTTTAATTTTACTTTTTTTTTTTTTTAAAACTGTATACTGAAAATTCAAGCATAAAGTTATTTAACATCCGGTGAAATATAATGTTTTTTTATTTTTATTTCTATGGAGCTTAATCACTCGTTGAGTTTGCTCATCATATTTTAATGACTCAAAAATTACAGGAGAAAAATCAAGTAAGCTGGTTAAATAATTACATTAATTCACATGAATCATTCAAGTCATTAGAAATTATTATAAGCTATAGTTGTTAAAAGTTAACTCGTCACTCAATCAATTTTTTAAAATGATTTTTTATATCTCGTTTAACCGTTATATACTATATATAATAAATTTAAAATTGCAAATAAATTAAATAATATTATGATAAAATTATAAAATTACATTGTCGCAATTATATTCTAGTGTTAGTGTCATGGTTCAACTATCAAAATAGTTTATTTAAATATATAAATAGCAACCCTCAACATGTCTACATGTATATCACTTACCCCTCAGTACAAAAAAACCAAGTAACTTAAAATATAAATGGAAAATTTTCTACCGTCTTTGCAATTAATCTATTTATGTATTTCCGGATATATTTATTTTAATTTTTCTTAAGATACAATTAATTCCATCATGCTAGTTTATTTTTATAACAAATTTTCATTTTTTATCAAAAAATAAATGATGATAGTTGTATTAAACTATTCACCCTTCTTAAAGATATATATTTAAAAAAAAAAAAAAAAGAGAAAATTAAAAACGAAAAATGGAAAAGTTGAAAGACGTAAATAAATTGTTTCAAATGACTTTTGTGTGTAGAAAATTTAAGAAATAAAAAAGGGATAAAAATTTCTTGGCATAGTTGTGTTGTCTGGGAATTCAAAGTGGCTTTATTGGGAATTGAATTGTAAGAGAAATTAAATTATATCTGGTTTTAATAATTTTATTTTTCTTCAATAATCTCTTTGATGATGATTATGATTTTTTTTTCAAATCTAATGCTTCTCAACTTGTTTATTCATTTATAAATTTTTAAATTAAAAACATGAATGAGTATTAAAAAAAAAAAATTAACTTTTTTTTTTTTCGAATTAAAATTCATTATTATTATTATATATATATTTTTTTTTGATCTTTGATAAATGTTAAATCGTAGTCATGTGGTATACAGGGGAATATTATCTGTCACATTTGGAGCATTCCCGTCTCTTCAGTGAGTTGTGTGTGCCAAAAATACCACGTTCCCCATCTAACAAATCAAAAAGGGAATAACTAAGAGTCTATTTCTCTTGAAAAAATAAAATTAAAAAAAAAAACCATTTTTTTTTTAAATAAAAATAAAAGGCCAAGAGGCGAGGATAAAAGTAGATTTTGGTCCTAGTGCCACTTCTCATCAAGTCGTCGTCTTAACAAGACTCCAAAACTTTAAGTGCATATTTTTTTTAATTTTATCATTTATCTTCACTATCATTAAATTCAATTTTTCAAGTGTTAAAAATGAAGTGTATCTAATAAAAGCTAATTAAACAATTAAAAAAAAAAAAAAACAATAAAAATAAAATAAATATATTGCTTGTTAAATTTTCATATTAAGAATGCCATTAAGAATTGAAAGTCGTACGTACACGGTGAATCCTGGAGAATGTAAAAAAAGTCCATCAAAATTTTTTATATGGAAAAATTTACGATGCAGGTAAAAATTGAATATTTTTTTTTTTTTTTTTTCTATGAGTTGTTTAATTTTATAAATATATTTTTTGTAATTAATATTTTAATAAACAATATAATCATATGAATAAATAAAAAAATTAATTTATAACACAATTTAATAGATAACCGGCTTTTTAAAATTAAAAAAAAAATATAACATTTGTTTTGTATATTTGAATTATATCACACTCACCACCCACCACCCATCACCTAGCGATTGATATTTGAACTTCACTTCTGCACGAATGTCATTGTGAAAGACATATAAAAAAAAAATTAATAAAATAATTATCTAAAAGCACGTTTAAACTAGCTTTGTGAAATTAATTAATCCTGCATGTTGACCAAGTTTAAAAATTATATATTTAGAAAAAAAAAGAAAAGAAGATTGTGAAAACCAAAAAAAAAAAAAAACCAAAAAATATTAAAAATGAATAGAACAAAAAAAATGGTCAACAGTGTACATGAAGAGTGCAGAACAGAGAAGATAAATCAACAAAGAAGTGGTCCAGGTGTTGACGAGGTGGCGGGTCTTATTGAGGATAACGGCAACAACGACAAAACGACATCGTCAGTGTTGCCAGGCAGTGGCAGCGTGACCAGTGGCAGGTCGTCAAGTCGTCGTACCAGGCCACTATCACTTGCTGTCCAGCCACTTAATTATCATCGTCTTGATCCTGATAATATTATAACAATAACAACAAATTGTTGTTCAAATAATAAACATCCAAATATGACTAGTCAAGAAAGCATTGGTAACTGCAGTCTAGATGTTGATCGTTCAGCTTCTGACCGTTCAGGTTGGAATTTATTTTCAACCATATTATTTTTTTATTTTTTTTTTTTTCATAATTATTATTTATTAACAAATTGTTTCATTATCTAAACAATTAAATACATATATTTATTTTTTTTGATCAGCACAATCATTTATATTATTCATTGAAATATCAAGCTCACAATTTATTGTTATTTTCGTATTGTTATTATTTTTTTTTATCCAACATTCTCATAAATCCAATTCCTCTTTTTTTAAAATTATTATTATTATTATTAATATATTTTTAATAATATAATTGTATTTTTAATTATACTTTTTTCATCTTTTTTAGAAGCAACAATTGATTCAATATCTGAAAGAACACTTCACAGTTTAAATTTATCATACAATGGTGATACATCACCAGCAATAAATACACCAATAAATAGTGATAAAGATATAATAACAAATAATAATAATAATAATACAATAAAATCACCAATTATAGAAATATCAAATGGTGATAACGATACAGAACAAGTTATTGTTAAAAAACCAAGTTATTTGGGTCTTGCTTGTAGTATAAGTGGATATTCTGGTATAACAAGATACGATAGTAAATTAAGAGAAGGATTTCGATCACGTGATAGTAGTCCTGGATCAAGACTTATAACAAGAGATTCAAGTCCTGCTGGTTTTAGGTAAATATACATAAATATAATATTAATAAAATATTTATATATATATATATTTTGTAATAATTATAATAATTTTATAGATCAAGTGAAAATCTTGATATTCCAACACAATCGTATCAAAAAAATCAATCAATATCACCACTCGCAATGGACCATCAAAATGGTTTTACAAATGGTAGTAATAAAGAATGCAAAATACAAAATTTTGTTGATACAAGAACAAACACGAATGACAATCAAGGTTATACTGAAGTTGATAGAGGTGTTACACTTCATACACTTGGTGAATTAAGTCCAATTCATGGTACAACATCAAAAAATATTAATTATTTACGTGAAACAACAAAAACATATACATCAAATATAACATTTTCATCACCAAAAACAACAACTGGTAAACAACAATTAACATTTAATGAAACAACAAATAAATTAAATAGCTCACTTAATAATTATGATAATGATTCATTATTAAATACATCAACAAATAGTGAAAAATCATTTATACAACAACGTGTTGAAAGATTATATGGTCCTGGTGCATTAGCACAAGGTTTTTTCTTTAAACGTTCATCATTTAATCAATCAAATTCTAGTAATAATAGTTTAAATGAATCGAGAAATAATAATAGTAATAATAATATTAATAATAGTATCAATAATAACAATAATAATAACAATTCATTTATTGACAATGCAAATGCTGAAGAATCATTAAAAAAATTACCAGTTTTACGACATTTACGTCCAGAATTTAGAGCTCAATTACCAGTTGTTAGTCCAAGACGACCAACTGATGGTACTGAACAAATTATAAAACCATTACAAAGGCTATCAATACCAATTAAAAAACAAGATGTTAATAAATCAATAATATTAATTAAAACAAATGATGATAATAATGATACATTAAAATTAAATACAAGTGTTATTAATAGTATACCAGATCAACAATTAGCAGCACCAGTTGTTGTATTACCAGTACTTGAAACAAAAATTAATACAAATAATGGTATAACTGAAGCTAAAATTAATATTGATGATAAAAAAGATGGACATTATTTTATTAAATTATTAAAAGCTGAAATTAAAAGATTATTTGCACTTGCTGAATCAGCTGAAGTTGAATTAATTAATGGTGAACAATTACCAGAAGAAGCAGCTGGTAAATTACGTTCAGCTGCTGGTAAAGCTAGACTTCTTGCAACACAAAAAATGCAACAATTTGAAGGACTTTGTCATAAAAATATTGTAAGTTATTAAAT
This sequence comes from Aphidius ervi, assembly GCA_015776835.1. Classification (NCBI taxonomy): domain Eukaryota; kingdom Metazoa; phylum Arthropoda; class Insecta; order Hymenoptera; family Braconidae; genus Aphidius; species Aphidius ervi. Next base: position 297,427 of record MKYW01000028.1, on the reverse strand, counting down.
TATTTAGTTTAATATTTATTATTAATAATACTTTTAATTATTGTTTTTTGTAAAGACTCAAATTCCTGGAGAAGAATTTCCTACAACTGATGAAGATTTAGCTGGTTTTTGGGACATGGTAATGCTTCAAGTTGTTCAAATAAATGATATATTTGATCATATTGATAAATTACGTAAATCACAATGGCAAGAGGTAAATTAATTACTTAAAAATTTAATAATAAAATATAAAACTTTGAAAAATTTATATATTAATATAATTGATTAATTTTAAGATTGCTGTTGAAACTAAAAAATCAAATATTCAAAATACAAATGGTAATAAAAGAAGAATAACACAATTACAAAAACCAAAAACAACAGTTAACAGTGAAGCTAATAGAAAAGTACGTGAAGCAAGAGAACAAGCACGTCGTCAAATGATTGAAGATCGTAGAAAAGCTATGAAAACACAGGTAGAACCAACAGTTAAAATATTTGCTCCAAAAACATAACAATTGGTAAAATAATTAATAAAATTCGATAAAAAAAACATGACAAAAGAGCAAATGTAAGAATAAAAAAAAAAAAAAAATCAATTACTACTTTATTCTTGACGGGTATAATTAATTAACTTCTGAAACTGATTTATACATTTTTTTTTTTTTTTTATATAAAATTAGCTAAGTCATTCCTAATTATTGATTTTGTTTCTTTTTATTATTTTTTTTTTCATTGTTTAAATTTTTATTGATGTATATGAAAGAAGAGAAAAGAAAAAACGACATGAAATAAATGACAATTAATTTTATCTGTTATTTGATTAAGTTTTTGTAAATAATAATAATTGTCACAATTTTTCAAGTATCATATAAACTTTTGCTTATTGTATTGTTGACGCATCATTTTAAAATATGAAATATTATTATAATTTTCACATTTTTTTTTTTTTTTTTNAATTTTTAATATTTAAGTTTTTTTTTTTTTTAATTGAAGAGTTGAGTCAATGATTGAATAAATAAATAAAATAATTGATTAATGGGTATTTAAAGCATATTTGCCAAATACCAAACACCTAATACTCATAGTAACGATAATATTTTTAAATTAAAAATCAACATTTATTATTGTATATAAATAATTGAAATAATAGAATTAAAAATTAAATTTTAGTCATAGTGTATGACGAAATATTGCCTTTTATTCGGCCAGAAAAAAAAATATAATAAAAATATCAATTTGTCTAGTTGTTGGTCTAATGTAGTTTATTTTAAAAATAATTATATTATGTACTTTACCTCAACACAATAATCATCGAAACAATAAAATGAATATAATTTTAAACTTATAATTGATATACATTTATAAAATAAATCAATTTATAATTATTTTAATTCAACTTTCAAGAAAAAACAATTTAATTTTTCATCTTTATTATCATTACTCTTTCAATGAATTTTATTTATCTCAATTTATTAAAAAAAAAAATATGGGTAAAAGCTTGTCTTTATTTTATTTTTTTGGAGAATAAATATACAATATAATAAATAAATAAAATAATCATTTGTTTTCACTTTATGCATATGATAATTTTTTTTTTNTTTTTTTTTATAAATAAGTACCTAAATAACAAGTGGGATCGAATAAAATTTCCTCGATAATTGAAATAAAAAGAAGAATGAAATTTTATTAATGACATGTAATTTGTCGCTTAATTTTTGAAAAGTCAGAGGATCAAATTAAACTGTACTCTTTTTTTTTAATTCATTTTTTATAAACTATTGTGTTAATATTGTATTGTGTATAATTTCCGGGACATTTATAACATGTAAAAATAAAAAAATAAAAAAACAGAGATATTACAGTTGAAGCACGAGTAGAAATAAGGTCAGCAAAATTAACTGTATAAATAATTTCATTTATTGGCAATAAAAAAAAATTGTTAAATTAATTGGAAATTTAATAAAAATCACTTGATTATTTTGTCTCAAAAATTATTATTATAGTAGTAAAAAAAAAATGTATCTTTTGACTTTGTTATTCCTTTTTTTTCACTAAATTTTTTTACCATTATGTAACAATTGAAACTAAAAAAACTTGTTAATATTACTACAAAAAAATTATAATTTAAATTTCTAATTAAACAAATTAACATACTTTTCAGACTTTAGATAAATAAATAAATCAAGTATTTAGTTTTAATTATAAAAATAATTTATTTATATTTTTAAATTGGTAAAAATTTCATTTGAATATTGGCGCTCCGGAAAGTAGGCCATAATAAAAAATGGCGATTCAATATTAAGGTAAATTTATACTGACTTTTGTTGGTAACGATTGGTAATGATTATAATGAAATTCTGATTGGTGAAAAAAAAATAATATGTGAATTATAACAATGTAAAGTAAACTTGTTAGCGGAAATTAAGCCTTTCAAAGTATAATGTTTTTTGACTTGTGTATATGTGTACTTGGAATATGCGCAAATAAATGCGCTATGTTACAGTATGACATCAGGACACGACAGGTGACAAGTTTGCGAATAAAGACATTTTCATATCACAACGTGCGAGCTCAAATTTACACATTTGTTATCAAACAACTTCAAAAACTATCAAAAATTTGGTAATAATTTATAAAATTTATTTAATAATCATATCTCCATAACTTAATATAAATTTAATCAATTTAATTGTCATTATTTATTTCAGATTAACACATGCGGTGCACCTGACCACGTGCTTCCCACGTTATTGGAACAAACAACTGCCGAAGCACGTTTTTTTTTTTTTTTTTCTAAATTACTAATAAACATAAAAAATTATTTAAAAATTTACAAAAAAAAATATATATTTATATTTTTATAAAATTCAATTTTAATGAAGTTATAACATCAAGATAAAATAGTGCAAAAAAAAAAAAAAAA
>MKYW01000028.1:219188-281228 GCA_015776835.1 Aphidius ervi | reverse complement strand
AATTTGATAGGGCCAAGGAAAAGGGTTAAAAAAAAATAATTAAATATAAAAAAATCAATTACGCGTTTCCCGTTAGACTTAGAGTAAAATGTTTCAAATAAAAGTTGTAGATAATAGTATTTTAGGGGGGGTAGTTCCTATAAATTTTTTTTTTTTAACCGACCGTTTAAGCGTAATTAATTTTCAAAGTTTGTATAAAGCAAGTGTGGTCTACGTCTTGAATTTCCTGATCCAGGGATAATTCAGGTTCCCAAATTAAAAAATAATTGAAGATGACAAAATATTGAATAAAAATTATTGATAAATTATTAATGTACCCCTAAGAAGCCATAGATATAAAAAAACAATCCTCTAAAAATAGTTACATTGTATTTAAGAAGAATAAATAAATAAATAAAAAATAAAATCAAGGGTTGTTAAATAAATAATTAAGCTCAATTCAAAATACGATATAACTATTTACAGAGGGTTGTTTTATTATATCTATGACTTTTTAAGAGTACATTAATATTTTATCAATAATTTTTAATTATTTAATATTTTGTAATTTTTAATTTGGGGCATTGGAACCTGAATTACCCCTAGATCAAGAAATTTGAGACGCTAACATGATTTGAGATTTCATGTCATGACACTGAAGCGAGGAGCGTCTGAGACCCAGTGAGTGAGGACTTGTATCAGGACACCATACATTCAAATAGGAATATCTAACGTATCGTTGACTATCTTCTAGCTCTTTCTGTTATCCTAATACTCGGTAAGAATGTTTAACGTCGAAAGACCCTAAACCGCATGCGGTCTCATAGAAATATATTTCTTACTATATTCTCATTGATTCCCATAAAATATATTACAAACGTTTTTTAAATTAAACAAAAAAATAAAATAAGTTTACAATTAACAGTACAATAATATTTAAACAATAGTTAAATAAATTATAATAAATACTTAATCATAAATTTAATAAAATGTTTGTTTTCTATAATCTAAAATATTTTTGAAGATTTTTATAAAAAAATAACATAATAATTGATAACGTACTTTTTCTAAGTGTATAATCATGACAGTTCAATGAGGTTCATGACAATTCATGACGAAAAGAAGACGCAATCTTCAAAATTAATTAAAATATTTTGAAGATAAAAGTTATTTATTTATTTATTAAAATTAAATTAATGAAATATAAAAACAAATACAAATTGTAATAATATTATTATCAAATATTTTTTACAATACATACGTTTTTTCTTTGTTTATCATTTTTTGTTGATAAAAAACAACATTGATAAAGTGTAAAATATTTATAAATTATAATTAAATTATCGTTATAATAATTATAACGATAAAACAAAAGTATATACACTTCCATTTATTCAAAAACAATTTAACTTTTGCACTGAGCACAGTTAATATTATAAAAAAAAAAATGTCTAAAAGTCTTTATAATAATTTTTGTAAATTTAAGTCTAATTTATTTACAATGACTATTTTTTTCATTATTTTTAAATGTATTATTCAAATTAATGGAGAATTAAGTAGTATTGTTTATACTAATCAAGGACCAGTACAAGGTGAAATTTTAAAAACAATTGTTGATTCTGTTTCGTATTCATCATTCAAAGGAATCCCCTATGGAAAACCACCCATTGGAAAATTAAGATTCAAGGTAATTGATAAAAAAAAAAAAAAAACAATAATTAAAAGTAATTAATGATAATATATAATAAATTAATTTTAGCCACCCGAAAAAGCTGAATCATGGAATGAGACATTGATTTCAACATCAGAAGGTAATCAATGTCCACAAATGGATTTTATATATAAAAATTATAGTGGAAATGAAGATTGTTTAAATTTAAATGTCTACACACCCAAGGTATTTGATAATACAAAATAATTAAATTATATTTTTGTATATATACTTTTTGTAAAAAAATTTAATATTACAGACAATTTTTGAAGATGGGAATAATTCAAGTGATAAATTACTTCCTGTTATGGTGTGGATTTTTGGAGGGCAATTTAAATTTGGTTATGTTAATTCATCATTTTATGGACCAGATTTTTTTATTGAAGATAATGTTGTACTTGTTGCCATGAATTACAGACTCGGCGCACTAGGTAGAATTTTTTTAAAATTATTTATTATAAAAAATTTTTGTATTTTCTTAATGTTTTTTTTTGTAAGGGAAATAACTTGGTTTATTTTTTGTTTTTTGTAGGACTATTAGCACTAAATATTACTGATGCAACTGGTAATGCAGCACTTAAGGATCAGACACTTGCATTAAAATGGGTTAAGGATAATATTATTAAATTTGGTGGTGATCCAAATAGTGTTACTTTATTTGGTATAAGCACAGGTGCATCATGTGTAGATCTTCATTCATTCTCAAAATTATCACAAGGTATATATATTTATTTTAATTATAGATAAACAAATTAAATTATGATATAATGACTATTTTAAATTTGTCCAAAATAATGACAACATTATTTATATGATTAATAAATGAATATTGCATTTAAAAATTTATTGATTTTTCAAAAAATATAATATTTCTATCATATATCTTGGAATAAATTTATTATTAATTAATTGAAAAATTAATTAATTAGTCATTTTATTGTAATGACTAAATTTTATTATTATTTTAAATTTAATTTTGTTAATATTATTTAACTTTCAAATATTGTATAAAAATGTTTACGTTATTTTTTAAATTTATTATTATATATTAATTAATAAGATAATTATTATGATTTTTTGATGAATTTGTAATTTATTTTTTTTTTTTTTACTTGCAAGTGGATATATTTTTGTTGTGGGAATATTTTCCAACAAGTTTTTTTTTTATTTAATTTTATTCGGCATATTTTTCACGTGAATATTTTTGTTTGGGATATTTCGACTGAGTAATTTTTGTTCAGGATATCTAGGTCATGTATTTGACAGTGTATATCAATTAATCCAGTCATCAAATCATCTTGTACAATTAAAATTATAAAGTTCATATAGATATATATATGCAAAACGACCACAGGACGTCGTTTACACATGTGTGGGGCTTTTTTTTTTGTACAAAAGTTTTTTTTCGAAATTTCTCTGTTCTCTTTGTCTATGCGTTTCTGTCTGAAACTTTGTTTTTTTTATTTAATTTTATTCGGCATATTATTCACGTGAATATTTTTGTTTGGGATATTTCGACTGGGTAATTTTTGTTCAAATGCGTGTATAAATAAAAAAAAAATAATATATTACAGGACTTTTTCACAAATCAATATCAATGAGTGGAACTCCTTTAAATCCTTGGGGTTTTTCAACTCCAGATGAAGCTGAAGCACGTGCTTTTAAGCTTGGTGAATTACTTGGTATCAATACTACATCTAAAGAAATATTACTCAAAGAATTATCAAAAAAATCAGCTAAAGAAATAGTACTTGCAACTGAAAACATAGTGAAGGTAAATCCTCCCCCTATATATATTATTCATTTATTTTTCAATATATAATTTACGTTTTTCATTACAGGCCGATCGTCCATTTAAACCAACAATAGAAAGTTATGAAATTGCTGGTGAAACAGCATTTTTATCTGAGTGTATTGTTAATCAATTGGAAAAAGGAAAATTTTCTCAAATTCCACATATTGCTGGTTTTGTTGCCAACGAAATACTCTCATTTGCAACAAGTATATATTTCGAAATATTTATACTCATTAAATTATTCATTAAAAACAAAATAAATAATTTATTTTTTTAACTGTATAGGTGTTCAAAGTTTAATTGATCAATCACAATTTGCTTTAAAAAGTATGAATAAAATATTACACAATAAAGTTGGAGAAAAAATTGAATCATTTATGGAATATTTGTCCAGTAAATCAAAATATAATTTAACAGAGTTACCAGTTTCCATTGTAATGGAAGGAATAAATGTAAGAAAAAACTCTCAATTTCTTTTCCATAATGAACAAGCGTATTGTAAATAAATTTTTCATCAACAGAATTTGAGTGATGTACTGACAATACTTGGCATTGATACGAAACAAAAACTAATGCTACCTTTTTCAAAATCACCTATTTATTATTATCGAAATTCATTTGATGCTGGTAATTATTCACAACATAGACAACGATATCACATTGACTTTGATGGTAATTATAACAAAAACAATTAAATCCAAACAAAAGAAATATAATTTTTTTAAAATTATCAACAGGTGTTGCACATGGAGATGATTTGATATATTTATTTTATCCAAAAATATATAAAGTACCACTTGATCCAACAAATAAATTTTCAATTGTCAGAAAACAACTAGTCAGAATGTTTACAAACTTTGCAAAATACAGGTAAATAAATAAATATAAAATTATTTAATTATAAATAATTTTTCAAGCATTAAAATAATTAAAATTTACAGTAATCCTACACCAAATGGAACAACAGATAATTTATTAAACATAACATGGCCTGTGTCAGGTGTAGAAGGTGTACATTTAAAAATTGGAAATGAACTAAAAATTATTAATTCAAGACCAATAAATGATAATATAAAAATTCTTGAAAAATATCAAAACAATAATTGTACTCTCAAAAGTATGAATGGTTGTGAATAAAAATGTTAATAAATTTTTCTAATATATATATAAATAATTAACATGATAAATAATTTATTAATTATTGAACTTATAAATATAATTAACTATAAAAATTATGAACACAATGAATATATAATTTTAAAAAAACTTGAATACATAATTTAAAATGAAAAAACAAAAAATAAATATATATCTAGTTGACAATGATTTACACACAATGATTATAATGAATGAGTATTATTTATAATTATTAAAAAAATATAAAAATATTTAAATGATAATTTTAACTCAATTTACACAAATAAATTTAATTATTCAAGTATTTATCAGTGTTATCAGTATAATTAGCCATTGCAAAAATTTGCAAAGCACATATACAACCAGTATTAATACGTTTTCTCTTCATTAAACCTTTTTTATTGAGTACTTGTATTGTACTGTATGTTTGCATACAACAATAACCACCATTAAATTGACAATTTGAACCAATAACATTATCATTACATGTTATTTCAACAAGATCTTTTGGTTTAACATAATCATCAGTAATATCAAATGGTTCAACCGTATAATTACATACTGAACGATTTTGTACTTTAGTTACATCAACATCATATATTTGTTTTAAATTTCTATGATAAATACTATGTCTTTTTTTGTGTTTATTATTTTTAATATGATGATTACTATTGTGTTTCACATGTTCACTTTTATCTTCTATATTATCTCTCATTTCAGCATCTAATTTTTTAATATCCATAAAATCATTTCTCGATAAATGCAATGAATTTTGTTGTAATTTTGAATGTCTAACTTCATTTGAATTTGTTGATATCTTATCATCATCATCTTCATCATCAATGACTATTATTTTTTCTAGTACACGTCCCATTGTAAATTTATTTAATATTATTAACATTACAATGTAAAAATATAGCTGATTATTTATTATGTTAATCATTATATTTGTAACTTATAGAAATATTTTAAATAATGTTTTTTTTTTTTTTTTTTTGCAAGTTATTTCTACAAGATCAAAAATAACACTGGATAATATCACGCTCCCTGTTGTTTTTTATGCTTTTACCCCCATAATATTCATACAAAAAAAATAATTCTCCCTCTCGACCTGTTTACAGGATTTCCACAAGTTTTAAGTAAACCTGTGTCATTATGTCACAACTAAGACGTTCTTCCTTTCAACGTCACGTCAATTCATATTTGACGTCAAATTAATGATAAAAATTTTTTTTTTATACACATATTTCCTTTTAGATTTTCATAAAATATAATAAATTGTCAATTTTTTTTTTTTTTTTTATCATTAAAAATTAAATGATGAGAAATACTTAGTGATTAAACATCGTGGATTATTCAATAATTTTTTTTTTTTTTTTAAAAGGAAAATACATTGAGATAGACAGTGGTAGAAAAAAAAAAAAAAAAAAACTATGTAAACAAACACGTTTGTGATTAAATATATATTAAGTTTATTCTATTTTTATATGCTTCTTTCCCTTTCCTCTACAACTTCCTGTTGAGGTAGTGTAGTAATTTTATTATGTCGTCAAAGAATTAATCACTCTTTGATAATAAAAATTATTTATTTTATAATATTTGATTTCTAAAATTATTCAATTGTCATAGAAATAAATTTTCAAAACATTGTTTCGATAGATTAAAAATATTTTTTTTATATTTTTTTTTTTTTGCAACAATTATACTTAATATTTTCTGAGGGCATAAACATCAATGACGCACAGAATAATCCCTATGACGATCATGAAGACCACACAAGAATTTTAAAAAAAAACTGGTTATTGAAAAAATTATGATTTTTTTTATTGAAAAAACAAAAAATTCAACTAAAAAAAATTTTTATATGTTTGAAAATATATTTTCTTTTGACTGATTCTTTTCTATATATTTTAAAAAAAAAAAAAAAATATTTATTCAAGGGTGTAGTAATTTGTAAATAATTAATTAATTTTTAATAGAATAAAAAAATTAAATACAAAAAATGACGTTAATAAAAATGTGAATGACCCTGTTATATATTTATAATAAAAAAAAATTATTTATCAAATAAAAAATGATTGATTTATGACTATTGTTTATTATAAAAAAAAAAAAATTATTATAAATTTTAAATCATAGAAAAATCATAGATTATAGTATATAATTTATTTGAATAATCCTCATAAATTATCACCAATTTATCTATAAAATAAATGTCTTGTTTACATTCTAAATATAGTTTCTATAAATAGCTTTTTAAAAAAAATAATAAAAATCTATAAATAGTTGAATCTACATGAGTCTATGATTGACTATCAAAATATTAATATTAAATGTATATATTTAAAAGGTCAATAACTACTTTCAAGATATGTTGTTTACCATTTTTTAAAATACATTATATCGGATTGTAGGATTAAAAAAAAAAAATAGCGTAAACAATTTTGATTATCAGTACAAGCAATGTTGTTTGTTTTATTTATTTTTTATTTTTTTGATCGATAACTCACAATTGGATTTAATCGTGTGCCATTTTAATAAGATTCACCTGATGCTTTACGACTTTATCCACTACATTTTTAAATGTAATTGATGTTATTAAAACAGTACTCATTTTTAATTAGAAAAAAAAGAGAGATAAATATATAAACAATCAAGAAACTTGATAAATTATTTTTTTATGCAACTAATTATTGTATAAATCATATATTTTTTTTATAATAATTATATATAATTAAAGATTAAAGAAATAAAAAAAAATGTAAAAAATATTTATTAATATTATTTTATCAATTTTGTATAAAAAAGTATTAAAAATAGAAAAAATTATTATTTAAAATTTAAAAATAGAATATATTGTGATTAGTTTATTATTATTTTTATACTATTGTGGCTAGTTTATCGATACGTGATTCCATTCCTTCAATAAGACCAGTTAACAAGTCCTCCATTTCCGTTGCGGCTCGTTTTAGCTCACAATTGTCGTTTGCGGTAAATGATTCTGTAATACAGTAACAATTAGTTCAAGTTTACATTTTTTTTTTCAAATAGATAAATTGAATTATTAACTAACAAAAAAAAATATCAAAATAATAATTTATTGTTTGACATATCATGTGAGTGTTATTTCAATTTTAATTTAAATAAAAAAAAATTAACTACTGTGTAATTAAACTTTACTAAGTGAATATCCTCTTAAATTATTTAAAAGAATTTTTTTAATAAAAATAAAATGTATCTAAAATATTGAATCAATAATAATTTTTTTTCTTTAAAATAATAAAATAAAGATTTAAAAAAAAAAAAATATCAATTGAAATATTTATTTAACTGTTAAAAATACCTTTTAATTTTAAATTTCGTGAATTTCAATTAAAAAAATTTTAAATACCTTCAAAGTATGGAATTATTAAGTAAAAATATATATATTTTTTTAAGTTGTTTTTTTCGCTAAATAATATATAAAGTTATGTAAATAAATTTTTATTTATAATATATATATATTTTTTTTTATAGTTTTGTTGTTGTTGTTTTTGTGTAAATGTTTATGTATATATTAATTCATGATATATCTTTTTATTATTCTTAATATGTGAAATAAATGAAAGAAAAAAATAAATATAAGAAATTAAAAGCAATTTTTAAGAATAAATAAATAATTAATAATAAGTATATGTGACATTGTAAATAATTTATACTGTAAATAATCTATTGCCAATTTTTATTATTATTAGCAGATATTCTTAGAGGCTTAGAGCTTAAGATGATTATGAAATAATATATATATTAAATCATGTATGTGTGTGTGTACTTTAACTAACCGTAGTTTATAAATTAAAAATTAAAAAATAAAAAGACAATGAATATCTTATTTTTCATTCACTAAAAATTAGCTGGACAATTAAATAAAATAGCTATACAAATTTAAAAATTCATACCTTCTAAAAGACAATCATTAGCAACCATATGCTGAAGACGACTTAAAATTTCATTTAAATCACCTTGTATATTTTGTAAACTACTGTGTTGTGAATGTTTATCAAACCGTTGTAATGATGATGGTAAATCTTTTGGCAGTCCTACTTGGAAAAAAAAATAATTAAAATTACATTTATTAGCAATAACATTTAGAAAAAATTTAATTACCATTATTTGCATCAAGCCATTGTGAAAAACCACTTTCAATTTTTTCAAGACTTGTTTTATTTTCACCAATCCATGTGCTTAATTCAATTTTCGTTTGTTCTGATGTTTGTGGATAACTATAAAGATTTGTTGAATATTGTTGATCATCATCTTCATTATCTTCATCATCATCATCATTAGAATTTCCAAAAGTATTTGTGTATAATTTTGATTTATCTTTGGTCATATTGTATGTATCGCCACGTGATTGTATATTTGTTTTATTTGTATTAATTTGTCGTCCAATTGGACTCAATTCAAATTCAGGCAATGCAAAATTTGGATATTTAGCTGCTATTGGACGAAGCATTGGTGTACTTTGTACTCTATTTACTGTTTGTGCAAGAGCAATTTGTTGTCCATTAAATAAATATTTTTTAAGAATTTTTAAACGTTGTAATTGTGATTCAACAGTTGTTCTATGTCGTTGTAATCTATCAGCTCTACTACCACATATTTCTTGTATTTCAACTTGTAATTGACGATTTTCATCTTCTAAATGATTAATAATACTTTGAAGTTCTTTTTGTGGATCAGATAATATTTTTCTTTTTATTGTACCACGTAATGATACAGCATCAATTTGTCGTGCTTCATCTTCAGTTGGATTTTGTAATAATGATTCAGCACGTAATGTATCAACATGTGTTGGACAAATACGTAATTTATTTCTAATTAATTCAACAATAATTTTTGTAACTTCACGATTTGTTGTTTTATCAAAATATTCACGCACTGGATGTTTTAATTTATGTTTATTTGATATTTTACCATGAAAAAAACATGCTTGACATTGATGATATTTTATACATCTAGCACATGAAAAACGTGGTCCATGTATTGGTGTTGTTTTACAAGTTGAACATTTAACATTATGAATAATTTTTTCAGCTAATTTAAGATGATTAAATGTTGATATCCAATTAAATAATTGTGGATCTTGCATTAACCAAATACCAAATTCTGTTTCACTAACACCAAGACAACCTTGTGATTCAATAAAACAATTTTCAATACTTGATTGTATATAATGACTACCATATGCAACACTTTCACCAATTGTTTCAGTAATATTACATATATTTGATAATAACATATGTAAACTTGCTTTTGATAAACATGCATTATGATCAGCAAGTAATTTATATAAATATTCATATTTATCTTGTAATTTACCACAACATAATAATGTTAAAAATACTTTAACTGAAAATACAAGTGCTTTACCACGACGTTTACTGAAAAATTAAAATAATTATTGCTTTATATTATCAATAATATATACATTTATTATAACTCACTTGTCAAATGTATTTAAAATAAAATTAACAGTTAATTTTGTTGTTTTATTAACATCAAAATCAGCATTATTATTATCTTTTTGTGCAGCAAAATAAATATCATTTATGACATCTTCAATTTCAGTATCATCAAGTGTTACTGAATTTTCAGTAACTGATAATCTATGACGCTCAAATATTTCAATAATTAATTTCAAATGTACACAATGCACTGAAAAAAAAATAAGAAAAACAAATTAATTAATTATATGTTAATTAATTTATCATATAATTTTAATTAATTATTTACAACTTACTATTTAATGCTTTGTGTAATATTTGAAATTTTGCTGCTGTCCGGTAAGATGGATAACAAATTGCATTACATTCTTCAATTGATTTTGTTATATCTTTTAATAATATTTCTAAACAAATTTTAATAAAAGCTATTATTAAACAAATCTTAAATATTACGTTAATTTATTTACAATAATATTTATTACATACCACGTGACATTTTAATTGATTTGTTTTTTTATTAACTTGATTGATGAACGTTGAGTACATTTAGAATTACAAATATCCGATTTGATTTATTTATTTATATTTACAAAAATTAGAAAAAAAAAACAACAAATTCTATACCATTCTATACACAGATTAAAAAAAATTTTTTAACTGTTTTTTTTATTAAAGTTTGTTTATAATGGACGATTACACACGCCCCGAGTTTAGCGCCATGTAGATTATTTTTGTACTATTTTTTAAGGTTTGTTTTCACTGTAAAACGTTGTATATTTTTTTTTTGAAATTTACTTGCAAAAATATTTTTAAATAACGAATATTATAAATAACGTAATGAAAATAATAAATTAAAAATATTTATACTTACTTTGAAAATTAAAACACTGTATTATATTGCTTGGCATGCGTATAAAAAAAATTAAATATAAGGTTGTGATTTAAGCAGCAAGTTTTAATGTATTCTATAATATAAATGTGGAGTAAAAAAACTAATATTAAACTCAAAACAATATTATTTGTAAATATAAAATGGATAAACGTGATGAAGTTATGAACAAACAAATTAGTGAAGTACCAGATGTTTTAAAAACAACAGACGTTGTGGTTATTGTTAATATTATTGAAGACTATCCAACTCAAGCTGAACAAAATAATGTCTGGACTTTACTTAAAGAAAACTTGAAAAAAAATACCTATATAGTTTCAACTTATACTCTATCAAGTTATTTTACAAAATTAAATTCAACAGTTAATGTTGATGATTGGGTAAAACAAGTTAAAATTCAAGAAATGGGTGGTGATTTTTTCAATAAAGAAGCTCAAGAATCTGATGAAGATTGTGAGCTATTTTGTTATCAAGTTTTGTAAAAAATTAAATAAAAAAGAATGATTGATTTTTTTACAAAAAATTTGTTTAATAATTGATTATTTATATGAAATTAAAATTACACTGACTATATATCAATCAATTTACAAGACAAAAATATACATCAGATAAAAAAAAAATATATATATTTTGCCTTGGCCAGGAATCAAACCTGGTTCACCCTATTCAATTTTTGAGGTGGGTATTCTACCATTAAACTACCGAGGCCTAACTACACTTTGTGAAAATCGAAACTGTTTTATTTAATTTATGTATTTATTTCATTAGTCACACTCATATCATTAACAGTATAGGATTATGAAACAGTTTCGATTATTACATAGTGTAGTTCGGCCTCGGTAGTTTAATGGTAGAATACCCACCTCATAATTTGAATAGGGTGAACCAGGTTCGATTCCTGGCCAAGGCAAAATATATATATATTTTTTTTATCTGATGTATATTTTTGTCTTGTAAATTGATTGATATATAGTCAGTGTAATTTTAATTTCATATAAATAATCAATTATTAAACAAATTTTTTGTAAAAAAATCAATCATTCTTTTTTATTTAATTTTTTACAAAACTTGATAACAAAATAGCTCACAATCTTCATCAGATTCTTGAGCTTCTTTATTGAAAAAATCACCACCCATTTCTTGAATTTTAACTTGTTTTACCCAATCATCAACATTAACTGTTGAATTTAATTTTGTAAAATAACTTGATAGAGTATAAGTTGAAACTATATAGGTATTTTTTTTTAAGTTTTCTTTAAGTAAAGTCCAGACATTATTTTGTTCAGCTTGAGTTGGATAGTCTTCAATAATATTAACAATAACCACAACGTCTGTTGTTTTTAAAACATCTGGTACTTCACTAATTTGTTTGTTCATAACTTCAACACGTTTATCCATTTTATATTTACAAATAATATTTTTTTGAAGTTCACACAATTCTTTGTTTATTTCAAGACCAATTATTTTCTTAGCATCAGTATAAACATATGCCTGAAAAATATATTTAAAAAAACCATTTCAATCACTTATATATTTCATATAAAAATTTAAAAATAACAAAAAAAAATTATTCTTACACCGTATAAACCAGCTCCAAGTCTTGAACCAACATCTAGAACAGTTTTACCATCAAGTGTTGGCAAAAAATTGTTGAACACTTGGTATAAGTCTTCTCTAGACAAGGACTGTGAAATAAATTCTATAAAAAGAAAAACATTAGTTAATTATTTACCTTGAATCAATAATCATTTCCTAAAAGTTGTTATTATTTTTAATAAATTATCTTACTAATTGGCTCAATATTTTGTGATTTACAATCACGACAGTAGAATGCTTTTATTTCATTTCGACTTCTAAGGTCTTCAATATCATCTTCGTTAAACAAAAATGCATCCAAGTAATTAACGACACTTGAATCAGTATCAGTCAACTAAAAAACCAAATCAGTAAACAACCATTAATAATGATTACAATAAAATCATATTATTTTTTTTATTAAAATTACTATAATAATAGTCATTTTATTATGATTAATTATAATTTTTATCTCACCTTATTCTCAGTTGATACAATTTTATCAAAAGGAACTTTTTGACGAATTTCTTTGGCAATCGAATTGAGTAATTTAACAGGATCGTCAATTAAATTTTCATCATCATTTTGATAGTCATCTTCATCTATTTAATAAATTAATTAATTGTTAAAATTAGTAATAATAATAAGCAAAATAAATTTGTAAATAAATAATAGTCAAATAATTGTCTAAATTCATCTGTTGTTTTTTTTTTTTTCAGTAAATATAAGTCTACTAACAAAAATAATAATAATAATAAATTATCAATAATTTTTAATTGATTAAATATAAATATTTTTATGTTAACCTCGAGACCACATGGTGTGTGATCAAAGCACGTGTGTGTTTAGTGTTGGTCTGATTCCACTGATACTACTGATCAAACTACTCAAATATTAATAATTAATTAAAAACAAATATTTATTGATTATAAATATTAAATTACCGGTATCAGATGCTGATTCATCACCCATTTTAATTGTCATCCATTCTTCAATTCCATAAACAAGTAATTGTTGTCTTTCAGCTTTAGTCAAAGTGTCCATTAATTTTGCTAATTGTTTTTTAGCATTTTGCAATGAATCAAAATTATTCGATGACATTTTATTTAATTATTAAGTTAAAAAATAAAATGTATTGTTTATTTATGTATTGTAATTTAAATTGTTTATTGCAATATTAATTTGTGTAATTAAATACAAAGTACAAACAGTCAAACGTGTTCTATTTTTATTAAGGCTTGTTTACTATGGGAAAAATTTCGTTAAAGAATAAAGCCGGCATTACAATTTCACCTAGTATTTTTCCCTAGAAAAAACACTAGATATTACTGGATGATTCATTCACCAAGAAGGGGTTTGGCAACATTGTGCAAGATGCCCAACTAGAAGCTGCTGTAAACTACAAAATCCAAAGCCATCGACGCCATTTTCAAAGACAGATTTTTATCTTTAATAATTAGTCGAAAAAAAGTAACAAAAATAATAAATTTAATTATTCATATTAAAAACAAATACAAACATAATTTTTCAAATATATTTTTAATTGTAGTAACTAAAGTATTACGTTGAATAGCTGTGTTCATTATTATCATTATATTTTTTAATTAATTTAATTTTTTTTTTTTTTTTTTATTTTCTATTATTCATCTAATTTGACTGGGATATATAAAAGTCAGCGTTGATGATTGGAATTCCGCGTGACGACCGGCACAAGATCACGGTTAAAATCCGTAATAATATGAAGCGGAGTCCGAGTCGAGATTCACCACCTCCCCGTGTAAAACGGAGCAGATCATCCGTTGGACGGTATGTGCATTATATTGTTATTGTTATTATTATTATTGCTACATTGTTGTGTAGAGGATTTTTTTTNTTTTTTTTTTTTTTTTGATCAATTGTTGTAGTGTTATTAGTTTAAATTGTGTTATGATGAGTTTAGTTTTCAAGGCCACTCAAGTTTTTGACAATTAAATTCTCAACAAAGTGAAAATTGTTTGATTGTTTGTTGATTATTTGACTGTCATTTAGTGTTTGTAACAACAACAGTTTTGTGCTTTGTTTATAAAGAAAAAAAAAAAATTATTTATTATTATAATGCGTCATTAAATTAATTGTTTAAATAAATAATATTGTGTCAATAATTGATGATAAAAGTGTGTTGAAAAAAAAAATAAATAAATAAAATGACACATCAAGCTTCAGTTATCATGAAAAATATATATGATAGTTTAATAAATGTAAATATATATATAATTTAATAATGTGAAATGTGTAATTCAGGTATGATGAATCAAGTGACGAAAGGATAACACCAGATAGAATGCGTCGTCGTAGTCGTGGTGCAAGAAGTCCAAGTCCATTACCTCGTGCATCATCACATGCACGTTATGTTGAATCTGGTTCTCATAGAGAAGAATATTTACGTGCACCACCACGTGAAATACCACCAGAACGTCAATATAATTATAAAGTATTGTGTGTTAGTTCAATACATCCAAAAGCAAGTGATGAAATAATAAAAGATACATTATATCGTGAATATAAAAAATTTGGTGAATTTTCAATAAGAATATCACATGAACTTGAAGAAAGAATAGCATTTATATGTTTTCGTAGTTCAGAAGATGCACGTGATGCAAAACATGCAAAACCACGTGTTGTTATTTATGATAAATTATCAATTGTTGAGCCAGTATATGAACGTCCAGAAACATATAGACGTCCAAGATCAGTAACACCACCAGAATATGATCGTTATTATGCAAGATCACCTGGTCCAGAAAGAACTCATCGTCCAATGGAACGTTATGAACGTGTTTATGGACCACCAGTTGGTATACCACCACATGGACGTGAAATGCGTCGTGAAGTTATACCACCACCACATCATGAATTTGTACGTCCACCAATGCATCATGGACCACATCATCCTGGACCACATCATCCAGGAGGACCACCACATCATTATGGTCCACCACGTCATATGATGATACGTCATCCAGCTCATGCAACATTTGAACGTATTGAAAATAAAAAAGATAAATTTCCAAATTATTTACATCATGTACAACCAGAAGATGATCCATTAGCAACACGTACATTATTTGCTGGTAATTTAGAAATAAATATTGGTGAAGAAGAATTAAGACGTATATTTAGTAAATATGGTATTGTTGATGATATTGATATTAAACGTCCACCACCAGGTACTGGTAATGCATATGCATTTGTTAGATTTCAAACACTTGATATGGCACATAGATGTAAAGTTGAATTATCAGGACAATATATTGGTAAATTTCAATGTAAAATTGGTTATGGTAAAGCAACACCAACAACAAGAATATGGGTTGGTGGTTTAGGTCCTTGGACATCTGTACCACAACTTGAACGTGAATTTGATCGTTTTGGTGCAATTAAAAAAATTGATTATATCAAAGGTGATAGTAATGGTTATATATTATATGATTCAATTGATGCTGCACAAGCTGCTGTTAAAGAAATGCGTGGTTTTCCACTTGGTGGTGCTGAGCGTAGATTAAGAGTTGATTTTGCTGATGTTACACCTGGTTTTGGTTTTAAACCACGTCCATTTTCAGAAGAAAATCCACCAGCTGAATTTCGTCCAAGACCAACTGCTGAATATGAACCACCATATGAACCATATCCAACTGAACCACCAGAATTTAGTGGTTATGTACCAAGAGGTTTTAGAGGTAGAGGTGGTTCTGGACCATGGCATGATCGTCGTGGTGGTGGTAGAGGTGGTGGTGGACCATATGGTCGTGGTGGTGGTGGTGGTGCATATCCAGATAATTATGTTAGAGATGAACCTGATTGGCCAACAAGAAGACCACCACCTGAAATTGAATATGAACCACCAACAAGAACAGTACGTAGATCAGTATCACGTGAACCAGGTGTTGATCGTTCACGTTCACGTTCACCACGTAGACGACCAATTGATTCTGATTCTGATTCTGAAACAGCAAGAACTGGTATATTAACAACATCAAGAACATTACCAGAAGTTGCTAGAAAATCAATTGCTGTTTGGCAAGGTGCATTGATACTTAAAAATTCATTATTCCCAGCTAAATTTCATTTAACTGATGGTGATACTGATATTATTGAAGCACTTATGAAAGATGAAGATGGTAAACATATGTTAAGAATAACACAAAGATTACGTCTTGATCAGCCAAAACTTGATGATGTATCAAAAAGAATTCAAACATCAAGTTCACATGCAATATTTTTGGGTTTAGCTGGTTCAAGTGCTGCAATTACAAATGATGATGCAAATGTACAAACAAGACCTCTAAGAAATCTTGTATCATATTTAAAACAAAAAGAAGCTGCTGGTGTTATATCATTATTAAATAAGGACACTGAGGGTACTGGAGTACTATATGCATTTCCACCATGTGCATTTTCAACTGAGCTATTAAAAAGAACTTGTCCGAGTTTAAGTGAAGAAGGTCTCAAGGAGGATCATTTGGTAATTGTTGTTGTTAAAGGTGGTAGTGCCTAAACTTCCCTCTCTGACGGCATATGATAAATTATATATTTTACTTTCATTATTATTATTATTTTTTTTTTTATATATAACAATCATTTTTTTTTTTTTATAGTGTTTATACTCGACTTTGTCTCGATGCATTTCGAACACTGCTTTTTCTCCCCTTTTTCCTGTCACTCTAAAAATATTTTTGTCTATGTTATCTGACAGCAACAGTCGATCAAAGAAAAAGAAAAAAAAAAAAACATTATTTTTCTTTTTTTGTTTTTCTTTTTATCATTAATGACATTTTTATTTGTTCAGTGATTAAAAATACTCAGCACTATTTTCATTGGCACAAATCATTTTCACATATTTATATTGTTAAACAATCATGCAATAATTAATAACAATTTTTCTTAAAAACAAAAATGTTATAATTAATTTTAATAACAAAATAGTGCTGAGTTGAATAATCCTGTAACTAGATGTTACCATCTTTGTGTAAAAGGTCAGATATAAAAAAGAAAAAAATACCTGGTGAAGCTTTGTTTGCATAAAAAAAAAAAGAAAATTTATTAATTAACTTATTGATAAAACAAATTAAAATTGACTCAAGTATCTTAAATTAATTAATATAACAAGGCTTCACCCGAAACAAATTGACAATTAAATATATTATCAACCAGCTTAATCAACATTGATAAATAATAATGATTCTTTTTTTTATTATCTTCTTCTCGCGATAACGTTTTTTTATCAGAAGATTAATGTGTGATGTAAGTTGAGTGATTGTGTTTATAAATGAGAAAAAAAAAAAAAACAAATTAACATATTGTTCAAAGACCCACGTGAAAAAGAAAAGTTTTAGTTTTATATTTGTCAAATTGTGAAATAACAAAAATATATATGAAAAAAAAAAAATAACAGATATGAAATTCGCGAGCAAAATTATATAAATTTTTTTATTTTGCGTTAGTTTTTTTTTTTCAAATTATGTGGGTCCAGTGGTGGTGAATGTTTCAAGTTAATTAGATAAAAAAAAAAAAGTTTGTGACACAAGAAAAATAGTTTAGTTTTGGTTTATAATTAAAAAAAAAAAATAATTAAAATAAAAAAAATAATCATGTTTTTACTAATCAGTTTAGAAATTTAAAAAGCAAAAAGAAAAAAAAAATATGATAAATAACACAAAATAGCAATGATGATAAATATGATTGTGAAAATTGTCATTATTTTGGTGGTAAATAAAATTAATATTATTGATTTTAATAAAAACAGTGACAACGTCAATCAAATATTATGAATAAATTCATAAATTACTGATTAAAATAGAGAGAGAAACAAAATGACCACAAAAAAAAAAAAAAAATGAAAAATTTAAAATGAAAAAATAAATTGTGTACAGTGATGTAAAAGATTTAAACGAAAAGAAAAAAAAAAAATATGTTAAAGTGATTGTTCGTGTACTCGTCAACGTCTCAAAAAGATAGGACAATAATTTGCACGATAAATAATTAAATTTTTAAATTTATTTTACATTTTTTTTTATTTTAAATTAAATTTTCAGAATCAACAAACAACACACAAAATAAATAATATGTAAAATGTAATGATATATAAATTATTTGCGACTAAGTATGTTAAACAGCAACAAAAAAAAAAAAAATTCCCGATTCTTGATGAGNAAAAAAAAAAAAAGTGCCCGATTCTTGATGAGCGTTGATGAGCCAAGGTGCAGTGTAACAAGTGTATTATGTGCGTTTGATAAAAAAAAAAATAAAAAAATAAACGCAAAATTTAATATTGGAAAAATAATAGATACCGCTATAAATGCCAGAAAAATAAATAATTGTGTTTAATTTGTTTGACGCCCCAACGATGATGATGATTATGTTCAACAATTAAAAAAAAAAATATATATATCAGTTGTTTTGGTTCACCGATTATGTTTGTTCCAGCATTCGTGTTGTTCAAGTGAAGTTAATCATTCTTCATGTTATGTTTATTTAGGTTGATCAAGAAATTTATCCACACATATTAAATTATCAAGTTTTTCAGTTGTTGTTTGAGTGATATATTTAAAAAAAGTTAGCTGTGATATGAAAAAAAAAAAATAATGGAAATAATTATATTGTGGAGTGTCAGATAGTTTGGTTTTTGTTTGTTTATTTTTTTTTATTTTTTAATTAATTATGATGATGATGATGATGATTGTTTCAAATTGGTGGGTTTCATAAAAATGTTTATCACAGTTTTAAATTTAATTGTTATTTATATTTGAGTTATTCAGGTATTGTTGTTGTTTTTTTTTTTTTTTAACAATGATGATGATGTTGATCTTGAAAAACATGAAAAAAAAAAAAAGTTTTGTAAGTTGTTTTTTCTCGTGTTGGTTGTTTATGTATTCTTTCGTGAAATTAAGTGAGTTGTTTTTGTTGTTGATTATGGAGTTATTGTTATCATTGAAATAATTTAATTTCTGATAATTATATATTGATTAATTAAAATATTTGGATACAAAATACGAGTGGGTAAGTTTTAACAGGGAACAAAAAATGTATAGGTTTTTATGTTTCAGATGATGATTTCAATATTCTAGGATATTTAGCTGATTTATTTGCACTGATGCTGATTTAATAAAAATTAATAATTTACAGTAAATGTAAAATAAAGAAAATATAATAAAAATATATAAAATATTTTGATAAATAAATGAAAAAAATAATTTATTAAATTGTTATGTTTATTGTTGTTTTCTTTTTTAACACCTGGTTAAAAATTATCACCTGGATTCATCAACATTATTTTATAAGCTCAAGATGACTACAAGATTCAAGATTATTGTTTTTCAGGTCTACATAATTTAATAGCTATGAACAAATTAAAAATACATCTAGAAAGATAAATTAATATTTAGCAGTGTGTTACTCAATAATAGTTGCATGTGTTGTTGGTTCTTGTTGAAGCTTGTTAAAGTTTTTTGTCATTAAAATCAATTATTGATAGTAATCAACAAGCAGCTGATTTTTATCTCAAGAAACCATTGGTATATTGATCATCACCACACCAAAATGACAATTTAATTTCAGCTATTTGTACCAGGTGATAGCAATGAATAACATCTAGAAAAAAAATCAGCAAAAACAAGTAAGTAAAAGTTTCTAATTCATACAAATAAAATAGTATAAAAACAATATAATTATCTTAGAAAAAATCAATGAAATTTTTAGAACAAGTTTGTCAAATATATATCCATGTTGAGTGAAAATTTCATGATGATTGTCCAGCTAGTTAAAAAGATATTGGAATAATTATTTCTCCATTTTGTTTATCAACAAACCCTAAATTTTTCGATACAACAGAAATCATTATTATCGACCCTGTATATTAAATGACAGCTGTCATTTTCCTTTCATAATAAAGTTGTTTTTCTCTCTCTCTAAATTAACTCTTTATATTAATTAGCATGTAAACATTGCAAATAAAACAAAAAAAAAGGAGCAATATATATTTGACTGCATTTGACAGTGTTAATAACTGGATAAATAAAAAACACACATCCACAGTTTAATAATTTACAAAATAATAAAGATAAAACAACAATGGATAAATTAACAGTAATATCAGGTACACTATTTTTTGCTGCTGATATGTTTGCTGTTGCAAGTTTATCAATGCCTGATTGGATTATAACAGATGTTGGAGGTAAAAATATAATTAATTTAATGTATTCTAACCTTATCTAAACTTGTCACAAAATATTATTGTTAATTTACAATATAAAAATCAAACAAATAATTATTATTTTAAGGTGATATAAGGCTTGGTTTAATTTGGACATGTATGACATTGTATAATCGTCAACAAGTTTGTTATACACCAGATTTACAACCCGAATGGCTTCTTACATTGGCATGTATTTTTGTTGGTTGTATATTAATAACAGTAACAATTATTCTTCTTATATTTTCACACTGGGATCGTCAAGTTGTTCCATATGCAAGATGGGTTGGTTTTACAGCAAGTAAGTTAAATAAATAAATAAATT
Source organism: Aphidius ervi (assembly GCA_015776835.1). Taxonomy (NCBI): domain Eukaryota; kingdom Metazoa; phylum Arthropoda; class Insecta; order Hymenoptera; family Braconidae; genus Aphidius; species Aphidius ervi. The sequence goes on along the minus strand of MKYW01000028.1, from coordinate 260,104 downwards.
ATAAACAGCAAAAAAATAATTCAAATTGATTATATTAATTATTTATTTTTAGTGGTATTATTTTGTCTTGCTGCTGTTATATTTCCAATGGGTTTTCATATTGATGAAATTGGTGGACAACATTTTCAACTTCCAAATTCTCATCAAGTTGGAATATCATATATTTTATTTGTTTTATCATTATGGATTACAGTTATATCTGAATTATTTGCTGGAAAAGTATGCTTACCACATTTCTAGCTAGGATATGATGATTTAGTTATGATATTTTGTGTATTTTTTATATTTTCTCCATTACTTATAACAGCAATATTAATAGCACATCGTGATAAACAGCATCTAATTACTATTGATACATAAGCTTTAAAAAATTTTATAAAATAATATTTATTAACTTACCTATTAAAAATTTAATTTATTTTTTAAATAAAATACATTTTTCATTATTATTATTATTATCAAGTCATAATTTAATCATTTACTTTTTATTTTAAACTAACTTGTCAAGTTATTATATTTATTACATAGATAAATAGTTATCCTTAATAAATACATATGGAATGATGTTTAATTAATCACATAATTAAAAAACATGCTTTAAATATTGTACAATTAAATCAAACATGTACATAGCAATTGAACCATATGGTTGATGACTTATTAATTCCATTATATATTGTACAAAAACATGAATAAATTTTTTTATATATAAATAAATAATATTGGACGCAAAAAACATGAGGTTTATTTATTTTTGATTATCTATTGAGCCTAATTTTAATTTTTTCTTTTCTTTACACAGTTATTTATTACTTGTCATGATGATTGGCAATATTTTTATTATTATTTCAGCAATCTTTTATCATTTTTTTTACTATACAGTTGTGCTTCCATTTTCACGTTCATGATTGATGATTTGAGTTAATGTTTGTCCTTGACCAAGCTGTAGCAAAAAAAAAAATTACAAAATTTTCTCAATTAACAATATTCATTATTAATCAATTTTTAATGAATGAAAATAATTTATGACAAATTTAAAGTGTCATACGTACCATGCAGAAAATTTTGAATACAGCATTTATTTTTTATTTTTGTTTTATTTTGCAAAAAAAAGGTAAGCAAGTGTATGCATAATTATTAAAAGAAAATTATTTTTTTTTAATCAATTGAACAATGTTTAAAGCAAATTAATTAATAAAACTTGTATATGTATGTTTTGTGTTTTTTTTTTTAATAAAAATTATAAGAAAACAAGGAAAAAAAAAAAAAAANGTAAGGGGGTCGAAGGGGTTAAAAACTTGTGGATAAGGGGAACTGAAACGTAGAGGAGGAATTTCCTGTTGTGAACATCTTTGGATGCATCTGCTGGTGGCGTTTACTGGCCCTCACTCGCGATCGCAATACTAATATATTATATACATATGTATATGTATATATATTGTGTCCTGGGTCAATATGTTCATTTTAACTCTTTAATGCCCGTTATATACCCATCAGTCTGACTATTAAAAATAATTTTAAAAAATATCTAAATACCAATTTTCATATTGATTCAAGTTTTTTTTTTTTTTTGTTTTTTTATTGCAAAATATTTACAAGTCAAATTTGGATTAATTTATTGCTTTGTTTGTTTTTTGTTTTTTTTTTTTTTTTTTTTTTTTAAATTTTCTCTCCGAGAGAGACGGATGGGATCCACAAAAATATGCAAACCAGACATAAATATATTTATAATATAATAATAATTATTTTAATATTTTAATTCTTATTATTTAAATCTAAAAAAATGTTGAAAAAAATTATTATTATTGATTTTTTTTATCATATTTTTTTGCTTATTTTTTTTTTCGTTTTCAATTATTGTTTTTTTAAATTTACAAAATATCAGAAGATCCCTAACGCTCTACTCTGTATTGTAAACAATGGCACATTAACAAACAAAAAATATTTTTTTTTTTATAAAGTAATAATAGCTAATAGTAAATATTTAAAAAAAAAAAAACGACTTTTTATTAATTAATTACATTTAAACTTAAAAATTTATTATTTCCAATTCAGATTTGTATTTTTTGTTTCTCTGATATCAAAGTACGAAAAAAAAATATACTAAATAATAATATAATAATAAAAATAATATATAAAGTTTATAATAAATGAATATAATATTTAAATATATGCCATAAAAAAAAAAAGAAAAAAAAAAAAAACGTTACAGATCTTCTATAATTTGATTAATATTGTATAATAAAATTTGTCTAATGAAAAATAATTATTATAATGTAAAAATAATATTTACAAAATAAAAAATAATAAACTTGTAATAAATTTATATATAAATCAATGAAGAAAAAAATATTAAATCAACAAAAAAAAAAATAATAATAGATGAATAATAAAATTGATAAGTTTAATATTGACATATCATAGATCATTCAGTCGCATTGAATTAAAATTCGTGTGATTATTACTATTGTTATGATGATTTGGCCTGTGCAATGTGCTGTTTATTGTTAATGGACCTACCATATGACCAGGTCTTGCCCATGTATAAACATATCCATCTTGACAAGCAGTTACAAAACAATCTTCTCTAAATACTAATTCAGTCAGTCTTTCATGTGCCAATTTTTTACAAACAAGTGGTTCAAGTACTGGACACTCATCAAAACGTGGACACCATGATGTACCAATTAATCTCATTGGATCATCCATCACAGAAGTATTTTGTTGTTTATTATTACCACTACCACCACCAATACCACTGATAAAATTATTAGTATTGTTACCATTTGTTGTATTATTACTACTTGTTGATTTTTCACCACCACCACCACCACCACTACTACTACCACCATTATTATTTTGCACTGTTGATGTATTACTATTGTTACTTGAACTACTACCACGCATTGTTAAACTAAAATTTCTTTTATGATTATCACTAGTTTTACAACGATCACTACCAAAACCAAGACCAGCAAATCTTTGTGTTATTGAATTAACTGTTGATACAGCAACATTTGTTGTTGTTGTTGATGCTGCTGCTGTTGTTGTTGTTGCTGTAGTTGTTATTGCTGCTGCTGATGATGTTGTTGTTGTTGCTGTAGCTGTTGTTGATGATGATGTTACTGTTGTATTATTACTTGAAGAATAATTATTTGTATTGGTATTATTAAAAATTGTATCATTATTAATAACACCACCAATTGTTGTCGTTGTTGTATCTTTTGATAAACTTGTATTATTAATATTATTATTATATTTTGAGTGATTATGATGATGATTTGTAGTTGCTGTACCATTACCACTTGTAAATATACCAGTTGTTGAAAATGTACCAGAGCTTGTTGTTGATGGACGTTGTTTTGTACATACTGGTTGTCTTAATACATCCTCAGTAATATCCCATAAACATAATTGTGTATCTTCAGATACACTACCAAGTCTATAACATGTACTACCAGGTACTTTTAATTCAGAACTACATGAATTTCTATTTGATGATGTATTAAAATTTTGTGATGCTGTTGATATACGTTTAATTTTATCATTATTATAATGATTATTATGATTATTTTGTGTTAATGTTATTGTTTCATCATCTGAACCACTAAAATCACCATCAGGTTCACAATATGATGTTGTAAATGGATCAAATGCAACAACACTAACCCAACTATGATGTCCTTGTCCTCTAGCAACAACACGTTTATCAATAAAACTCCATATTGTTACAAGATCATCTTCACCACCAACAACAACATAACGTCCATCTGGTGACCAACAAACACATAAAAAACCACCAAAATAACTACGTGCTGAACCAACTAATTCCATTGTATCATAATGAAATACACGTAAAAAACCATCTTGTGATACAACAGCTAAATTTGTACCACATGGACTAAATGAAAATTCATTAATACAACAATTATCAGCACCAATAACCCATCTATATAATGGATTTCTTGTTGATTTTGTTTTACATGTATGTATTGCATAACCATCACCAGATTTAAATGGTTGATAATGTGGTGGTGTTGTGCCACATGGTAATTCCCAATTATATAAATATAATTGTCCAGAACTATGTGATACAATAAATAAATTACTTGATCCTGGTACCCATTTAATACATGTTACTTTTGTTTTATCAATGAGCCTCTGTAAATTTAAAACAACAACAAAAAAAACCATTACATTTAATATTAAAAGTAATTATTTAATAATATGATAATTTTTATAATTTAATTACCTCTTCATTGTATAATTTATTTAATTCTTTTTTTATTGGATCAATTAATTGTATTTGTCCAGTTGAAAAACCAACAAGTAATGGTGCAATATCAGCTGTTGCTGTTGTTTGATTAAAATTATGACATGTTGGATTTGTACCTTTGTATAATTTTTTATCAACGGGTTTATTTAAATCCACTGCCTGTTTAAACACATTTCATATAAATTATTAGATTTACATTTAGATAATAGAATAGGCGTGGTGACTTTGGAGTTGAAAATATGATTATTATCAAAAAGAAAAAAAAGAGAAAAATATATATTTAATGATGATAACAAAATTAAGGTTAGACAAATAATCATGATGGATTTAATTTAATAGCAGGAAAAGAAAAATTAATAATTAAATGAAAAGAGAAAAAATGATATAAGAAAAAAATGGTTGATGTTTAATTTTATATGATAAATTGAATTACCTTTTTAACACCACGATAAAGGTATACATATAATTCTTTGCCAAAATTAAAACACATACGATCACCAAGTCCTTGTATACCAGCAGGATCAGCTGGATCCGGTAATGTTACAAATGACACACGAACTGATGCACTACCTCTTGTATCTGTATTGCCAACTCTATTTGGCCTCGAATATTCTGATAATGTCATTAATTTATATATACCTTCACGTGTAACAAATTGTGTTTTCAAGTCTTCTTTTCCCCCGCTATCCAGTTGAACAGCCATCTTATCACCGGAGGTTCAATAGACAAGTTCATCAGATACTCAATATAATTTTTATAATATATTTATTATAAANATTTTATTATAAAAAAAAAAAAAAAAACCAACACACTCACACACAAATCACGTATACAATATGTAATATACACAGATAATAGAAAATTATAATTTACAATTTTGTAATTTAATTTTTTTGTTTAAAATATATTAACAATTATTAGCTTTTAAATTATTATTATTTTTTTTTTTAATTTTATTGATATACAGTGACACTGTTATTATTAATTTAATTTTAGTTTTTTAATTTTACAAACTGAGATAATTAATTTTATAATCACGAGTGTATGACTATTATCATATCACTTTTTATTAACCAATAATATTCATAGAATAGTCATTTAACTATGGAAATTTTGCACGACATTTATTTTTTTTTTTTTTCACGCATGGAAGTGCATTAGAAGCATTTCATGACGAGTGTTTTGTATTGAGTGTATGACTTTCTTGATGCTTTACAATTTTCCAGAAGCGCCACTGTACACATGACAAAATTGCTTTTAATCTTTATCAATATTAAAATATATATTTTGAATATTTTAAATAACAATCAGTATTTATTTACAACAACAATTGATGTAAATTTATAACTTTACAAGATAAACAAATAAACAATAAACTCAAAATAATTTTCAGTATTTTTATTTAAGCCTCTTGTACACCATCAAATTATGAAAATTAAATTTCATTTTTAATTATAAATTAAACTATTGTTTAAAAAATAGTTTAATCATCTATAAGCTATTGCAACTAATTAATTTATTTTATTTATGTTATTTTAGAAATTAAAATGTTAAAAAAATTATTCAAGTTTTTTTTGTTTCTGGTGTATAAAAGACTTAATGTTTTTTAACCAATCTTATGTCTCGTGTAATAATATTATTGTTGATATTATTGTAGATGTCAAAAACCGATTTACAAAATAGTAAACAATACAAAAACACCATGAGTGCAAATAAAAGTGAGTAAATTAAACAAAAAAATAAAAACTATAATAATAAAATTTGTTATTATTTTTTTGTTATAATTCTAGATAAAGATGCTGATAAAAATCGTCGTAATCGTTCAAATAAAATAAATTTTGGTGATAAAGGTAAACAAGTACTTGAAAATATTGATGAAAATAATCCCGTTATAAAACAATTTCGTGAATATTCATTAGAGCTAGATAATAAACATGATCGTTATGAAAAAATTGTAAAATTTAATCGTGATATTACAATTGAAAGTAAAAGAATAATATTTTTACTTCATGCTATTGATAAAGATAGTAAACGTGATAAAATACTTAATGATGCTAAAATACGTCTTGATAATTTAACAAAAACTTTATTTAAAAATATTGCTATGGAATTGGATGGTCAAGATCAATATCAATATTTACGTGCATATCGTGGTGGTTTACAAGAATTTATTGAAGCATTAACATTTTATCATTATCTTGATTCAAATAAATTAATTCATTGGATTGATTTTGAGGATAGTTTTACATATAATATTGAATCTATTAAACAGCCAGATGATGATGGTAATGATGATGATGTTACTATTGTTGATAAATCAAAAACAATAAATACATTATTACCACCAAGTGAATATATACTTGGTGTTGTTGATCTTACTGGTGAATTAATGCGTAAATGTATTAGTGATTTATCAACTGGTGATATTACAAGTTGTTTTAAAACTTGTAATATTGTTAGAGATATGTATTCTGCTTTTCTTGGTATATATGGTATGATGGGAAAAGAATTAAATAAAAAAATATATACATTGAAACAAAGTTTAACTAAAATGGAAAATGTTTGTTATACAATCAAAATACGTGGATCAGAAATACCAAAACACATGTTGGCTGATGTTGTTTGTGTAACACATGATGATTATAATGATGAAAATGAATCATACAATGAATTTACATAAGTCAAATTTACATCATATTTGTATTATTTTAAATGATAGTTTTAAATTGAATTAATTTATTTTTCATTTGTAAAATAATATTGTTATTAATATTTAAATGTTAAATAAACATTTTGACAAAATTTTATACATTTATTATTCAGTTTTGCTACAAAAATAATTTTTTAAATTAATTGAATATTTTTTTTTTTCCATTATTTAAAATTAATAACAAATGAAAATGATTTTTAAATTTTTTAATGATAATTTTTTTTATATTAAATTTCAATACAACAAGTGTAATTGTTAAATTAATATTTACAAATAAATAAAAAGCAGCTTTAACATTTAAAAAGAAATTTTTTACATTTTTTTTTTTCTTTCCAATTTGCTTATTTAAATCTGTAAATTTTTAAATTAAAAATATTCTACTGAGTATTATTAATTTACACACATGTTTTAAAATATTTATACAAAAATTTCTCAAGATTTTATTTATTATTGGTAAGAGCATGCGCGTTATTAAATAACACGTGGGGAAATAATGAGCTGTTTTCTTAGCAAAATCTACAATTCAGATTTTAGTCTCGTTGAGACATGATAAATAATTTTACCTAACACTCCGTTATAATTGTTGTTGTTGTTGGATTTAAAATAAATCAAAAAAACATGATATTTTTTATATAAATAATTTAAATCAACTGATTAATCTAATTTCAAATAAAAACAAACGGATTAGCTCTATTTGAAAAAAAATAAAAAAAAAAAGGTTTAATTTAATTTTGTAAAAGTGATTGACAAGTATCAAATTACGTATAAAATAATTTAATAAACAAGTGTAAATTTGATATATATATATAAATTAAATAATGGGATCTGAGAATAAAAATGAAGATAGTAAAAACAATGCAACTAGTGAAGAGTCAAAAGCTTCCATTTACGAAAATCGTCCAGGAATGAAAAAAATTATTCGTGTATTAACTGTACTTGCATATTTAGTATCAGTTAGTTTTGTGGCAATTGTATTAAGTGGTTATTATGTTTTTTTATGGCATCCACCAAATCCAACAATAACAATGCAAGCTGCATTAAAAAGTAGTGATGTACATGCAGAATATTTAATTGATCCAAAACCATCAAATATTAAATTACAATTAAAAAATAATCATGATATTGTGGAAAAAATTTATTTATTTAATCATAATATAAATAATACAAATAACAATGAGACTAATAATTTAATTGATAAATTATTATTAAATAAAACAACAATTAAAAATCAAAATGACAAGTTAATCATTGGTAATGATTGGAATTCAAGTCGAGTTGAAATTAAAAATATTACTAAAAAATTAAGTAATGATTGGGTTGATGATACAACATTTATAAATGATTCATCAACAATGAAAAATATTAATAAATCAATTGAGCCATCAAGTATCAAAGGTGAGATATAAATTATTATTAATTTTTTTTTTTTAATATAAAAATTATTTTGTTATAATAAAAGCATTAGGAATCAGTATAATGTATAATAAAATGAATCAGCATTTTACTTGTAAATGAGACCAGGGTTAGTCAAGTGATTGAGGGGCTTCATCATTATGTAACATTCATGAAAAAGATTATCATTGAGTAAATTTATTTATATACTCTCATCGATAATGTATGTTTGGTTTTTCCAAATATTTTTTAAATTTATCTTAATTGGCTTTTTCGATTTGTCAAAATAAATTACGATAAATTACGATGGTTTATTTTGTCATTTAGCTGGTTTTTAAATTATCAATAATCAAGATTGATAGTTTAAATTTTCGTTAATTAATTTATAAATAATTTTTATTTGTTATTTATAAATTTAAATATTCATCTTGTTTTAATTTTAACGTTTAAATAACAGGGTGCGCGTTGTCAACAATAATTGTAAAGCACTTCAAATTGCACGTGGTAATTTATATATTTTTTTTTTTTTTTTGAAAACAAAGGTGTGTCACCCTTCAAGATGATTAAGCCAATACAAATATTACCATGTTATTTTATGTTATAGAGTCATTATGTTTCTAACATTGAAAGTGATAAAGGTAATTTGTAGTTTTGTATTTTTATGATGAAATAATAATTATAAATGAAATTCAAGATAATTAATTAATAAAAAATTGATAATGTTGTTTACCTTTGATATTTTAATTAGTCTTAATTATTATTATTACTGAGTATTTAATTTATTCAACTTTTTTTTTTCTTTTTTACGGGATATTTTTGTTTTTAAATTACTTTTTTTTTTTTTTTACAACAGCCTTTTTACATGGCAATGGTTTAGATAATGACTGTTGTTACTTTGTACCAGTATGAAAATATTTCAATGATAAATAAATGAAAAACTCGAGGGTTAATAAAACGATATTAATAAAATTTATTTTTCTTGTTTAGTTAATCATAGACTAACATGATTTAATTTTCTCCGACGTTCAACATGTTGTAATCATTTTTTTTTTTTTTTCTACTAAATAATTTAGAGCAAAATAAAAAAATATATATACATTTATGTTTTGTAAATATAACCAGACAACAAAAAAATACTTTTTCTTTTTTAAGATAAAAAATATGAGACGAGTCATGAATAACTCATAAGATAAAAAAAAAAAACTTGAGAATTTCGATTCAGTTTGAATAAAAAAAATACTCTAAAAAAAAGGAAAAATACGAATTATTAATCCTCCTCTCTTTTACCTCCTAAATCTCACAAAATAAACAAAAAGAATAAATAAATAAAATAAATAATAAAATCGAAATGAAATAAAGGAAAAAAAAATTGTAAAATTAAATTTTTTTTAATTGAATTTTTATAATTAAGTATACAACTTGACACACAAAATTTTATCGAGTTTTTTTTAGTTAATATAATTTTTGTAAATGCGCAAGCTCATAATGAAAAATAATATATAAAAAAAAAAAAATATTTTACTCTACTTATAGTAAGCTCATGAAGCACAGCGCAAGTCGCTAAAATACTGTTATTTTAATGGAACAAATAAAATATAAATTAGTGATTTTAAAATTAATTTTTAATTGTGAATTTAAAACATACAGCTGATTATAATAAATAATAAAATAATAAATTTTATAATTAATAAATTAATTGAAAAAATATAAACTTTATAAAATGAAAAATATAAAACGTGATCATCTTTCGGTAAACACAATGCATATACCAAAAAGAAAAATGAGTGCACAAAATGTAATGGCAAGTATAACACGTACACTTGGTACACGTCATGAAACAAATACAAAAGCATCAAATGAAGTTATTTTTGCTGGTGAAGAAAGTAAAGATAAATTATACGAACCAAAACATCAACAAAAAGCATTTCGTGTTATGACTGTTATTGCGTATATGATATCAGTCAGTCTCGCCGCCATTATATTATCACTTTATTATTCTTTAATATGGGATCCAAAAGATCATCGTCAATTTTCAATAAGACAACAAAAATTATTAAATATAACAACAACTAAAGTTGATTGTGTCAATCCAACATTGATTACTCAACTCGTTGATATATCTAAATCTGATGGTAATTAATTTTTACATTTTTGCTTATCTAACAATTCTAATATTATTTATTTATGTTTTTTAGTTACTCTGGATGATGACAATGATGATGACGATAATGATAAGACACTGTACAAATCGGACAACAGTATATTTCTTGAAAAATTAAAAGCAAGTTATTCATCATTGATTGAACCTGATGATACACTTAATGATTCAACTTCAAATGGCTTCTTTAATACTTCACCAACATCTCCATCACTTGATGATGATGATGAAGATTTTTCTGATGATTTAAATCATCAGTCAGATGATGATTTTGATCGTGAAAATATTACACATTGATTAATTATATTTATTACAAATTTCAAAACATCGAATGTTTTTGTTATTTTATTTTAGAAAAAGAGACAGTTTTATTTAATATATATATATAAAATAAATTATAAACATTGTTTAATTAATAAAGCATGATATAACATATATTTTAATCATTTATTTATTGCATATAATTTTTTATTAATAAATTGAATATATATATAAAAAAATCTAATCGTTTGATTATATCAAATAAATAAAGAAGAATATTTTAAATTATTTGAAATTTGTGATTAAAACTTGTACAATAAGCTACATGTGGACAAGTATCAAAAAAAAAAAAAAAAAATTAATTTAAATCTTCGTTTTAATTTATCACAGTAACCTATTACCTATTTTTTTTTTAATTTTAAATTATAATTGAAAGTCAAAAATTTATTATACACATTTATTTATTTTTTTTTTTTTTGGCTTTTCAATTAAATATTTTTTTAAAATTAATTTGATAATTTATAAATTATGTTGATTATTATTTATTCATTTAATCAGAACTTGTATATTTTATAGAAAATTAACAGATCAATATATGGTAATTAAAAAATAAATTAATACAATTACAAGTTTCAATTAATATTGAAATTTGTTTGAGTTTTGTTTTTCTATAATTTTATGTGTATTAATTTTAAAGTGCTCAGAAACATGGCAACTTAGTCTAAAATTAAAATACATTGACTTACACTTCAGCACGTCTTTGTGATGCCAAATGCATCATTCGATGGCTCAATTTAACATTATGATCTCTAAGATACCTAATTAAGTCAGCTTGTTTTTCCAATAATTCAGTTAAATTTGAGTCTTTTTGATGATAACCAATTTCATTATTACCAGCATATGAATCATGAGTAAATGATGACAGCCATTCTTCTCTTGTGACATCAGCTGGTGGTTTCATTCGATTAAATCGTCTAACACGTTCTAAAAACAAACAAACCACAATCAATTAATTATTCAATTTTTAACATCAAAAAAAAAAATATAATAAATACTGACTTATGTAGTTTATGTAAACAGGAACAATAACCATAAGTTCCAATGTTGTCAATAATAAAATATAATTAACTGGTGTTAATAATTCTGATTTAAGACAATATTCATCATAATTAATTTTATGTGTATGATGAAGTATTGCAGCAAGTAATAGATAAAATGTATTCCACAATGATGATGCAAATAGTGGAGTTCTAATATGTTGATAAGTTGATTGATAAAAATCTAAATATCCACAAATACGTAATTTATGATGTTTATATTTAATAATATGACCAGTTATCATTATTATTAACCAATAAAAACAATGCAAATATAAAAATATAAAATATGTGTTACATTTGTTATGTTCTTCTGGCCAAAGTGATATAAATATTATACCAATTATTTCAAGGCCAATCTGTAAATATAATACATATATATTAATTATATTTTTTATATTTAATTGATTGATTAATTAATTAATTAATTATTATTACTCCAAATAACAAAGGTATTGATGCAATTATTCCTGTATCAAGAGGTTGAAATTTTTCTTCATCTTGTGATGATAATACTGGTTGTAAGTATTCTTCTTCGTCCATGTTTGCTGGTCCATCAAAAAAAACAGCACCCTAATTAACAAAAAAACAAATCAACAAAATAGTTAATTATATTTATAACAAAGAAAAAATATAATTAAGTGTTGATATTTATTTAAACAAGTGTTGCAATAATAATTGCTCAATATAAAATAATTATTGCAATTATTGCAAATAAATAAAAATATGTTGTTTTTTAACAACGTAGTTATTGAATTTACATAAAAATAATTAAATAACATGATAATAAATTAATTATAAATGTACTCACACTTGTTGGAGTATTTATATTGTCATGACGTGCTAAACTGACCATGTTTTTCTTGAAACATGGGCGGAGCTGGAGTTGTAATACTCTATCAAAATTAATAAATTTGAAAAAAACACACACAAATCGTTGTGATGAGTAATAATTTGATGACAGTTCAAGTGATTATGGATCCGTTTGACTTTCTCTAGCCACTAGTGATTGTATTGGTTAAATATTCAATCTGGGGTTAACTAATTACACATACTGTCAAATAAAAAACAAAAATATTAGATAACAAAATATCACGATTATTCATTATTACAATTATTAATTGATTGGTGATTATGAATAAATAATACCTGATTCATTAATCAATTGATGTTAGTTATTTGCTTTGTGTTTATTTTTTTATGGAGTTAATTGGCTAAAATATATATTTTTATCAGATTATTGTAATGCGCAATTCCACTGTATTATTACAGCGGCGCCACTTGGTCATTGTGCAGGGAAAAGTGCATTTCATTTCTCTCTCTCTCGCTCTGTCTTTCTTATTTTTGTTTTTGTTTAATTTTTTTAATGAAAAAAAAATTGTTCTTTAATTATTTGATATAACTTTTGTCATACAATTGCTTTGTTTTATTACCATTTTTTTATAAATAGATGTCGATAAAGCTGATAAGGTCGAAAACTGTTAATATATATACATAGAATATTTTCGATTTTTGAATTTAAATACATCGAACTTTTGATGTGGAAAATTTTCGTGGTAGAAATATTTTTTTTGTCACTTGTTCTCCGTAATTGATCTATCACGGGAAAAAAGCTGAAATTTTCTCAACTATTTCTTCGCTATTTCTATCTGTTTTTCGAACGGAAAGACGGAGAAAAGTCTCCTGTATTTTTACTCCACGATTAGATCAATTACAAAATAAAAACGGAGAAATATTTCCACCATGAAATATCGTGAATAGTTAGAAATTAAAAGTAATTAGTTTGGTTTGATTGACTTAAATTTAAGTACAAATTTATCGTACACACTAGAGCTATAATAGACAGGAAAATGAGACACTAGAGCTGTAATCAGAACCTGAAAAATAATACAAACAATACGCGACACTAAAATTGAGAAATAAGATATACGACACTTGAAGAATATTAAGTCACAATTTTATACTTGTAAAACAAATGACTGTTTAATCAGGAATCAGGATCGATGCAAGTGATTACAACACAAAAACTATAGATATATCTAGAATAAATCGTTTTTTGTGAGTGGCATTTATTTTCCAATATTTTTTCATAAATTTTCAAAATGCTATATGTGAACGTTTTTTTCTTTCTGCTTCAAAAAAATAAAAGGTAGGGATCTTGAAGGAAAATGCTTGTAAATTTATTTTAGTTTTTTCAGAGGCTTTTTCCTTCAAAATCCGTACCTTTTTTGGGAAATTGTTTTGCAGAACAAGAAAAGTTAAATATTATAATACTAATAACGCACCATATATATTTCTAATCCTACTGGAAATATTTTAGTCATCGAGAAATTTCTTGGTATTTCTTTGAAAAATATTCACGTGGAGAAATTCTGGAAAAGTATTTTCTTTGAGTTTTTTTGCAAAGAAATATTTACACCTGCACATTTTCAAGAAAACAATAAACCAAGATCTGAAATTTAAAAAATATACATCCGTCAATACACAAATTGTCTATTAAAACAAATTTTTTTTTTCAATTACTAATTATCTGCATTTATACAAATAATTTTTTGATTTAGTTTTCCCAATTTCATCATGCTAATATTATAATGTTCTAAATAAAAAGAAAATACACTAAAATATTTTTTCAAAATTTTATTTATAACAATTATTCAATTTCAAAACAAAAAAAAAAAGGCCAGTATTTTAACAATCATCATGAACAAGGTTTCATATAAAATTTAGGCTGATAAATTAGCCTTGGTACTTAATCACCTATATAACAGTGATAAATATAACATAAGAAATAGGATGCATAATATTAATAACATTTATTAATTTAATATATATAAAGTAATATTATAAGTGTAATTCATTAATTATATATCTAATCATCATCATCATCGGAGCTAGTCTCAACGATTTCCAATGTATTTTCAATTGGTTTATCTAATTCTTGACAACTATTGAAACCCTCGTGTTCACCATCATAAACATTGTGTTCACTCACGTCTTCATGATCTGTCCAAACACAAGCAGCTTCTTCTTCAATCTACATTGAAAAAATAAAAATAAAAATTAATTTAAATATATAATATATAATTGTGACAACAACAAGTTAAATAAAATTATAATTTTATATGAAAAATCAAACCTGTGTATCATCATCAGCATCTGGACTATCTGGTCTTTCTTCACGATCTTGTGATTTAACATTATCATGACAATGACACTCATCAGATGTTGAATCTGGTGCAGTTGGTTCTTCCAATGAACTCATTGCAACTTCTGATGCAAGTTTTTCTTCAATTTCTTGATATAATCTTGCTTTTTCAGTTGCTTTTTCAATAATATAACGTTCTTCTTCTTCAATAGCAACTGCTGCTTCAAATTCAGCTGCTCGTCTGATTGAAAAACAATTGTATTATTAAACATTAAATATTTAATAAATTAATTTATTTTAGATATAAAAAAAAATATAAACCTTTGTTCTTCGGCAATTTGTTGATCTCTCAAACGTTCAGCTTCAAGTCTTGCTTCTTCTTTTTGTCTTGCAGCTTCAAGTCTTTCTTGTTCCTCAATTTCACGAAAACGGGCTTGACGTGCTTCCTCCTCGAGACGTTTGCGTTCCTCAATTTCAGCCTTCCACCTTTCCTCAGCCAACCTATATAAGTATCAAGGTACACACAAATTTATGGAAAAAAGGAGACAAGGAAGATGACCAGGTATATGTTACCTGGCCTCTTCGGCTTGTCTCCTTTTTTCCTCTTCGGCTTGCCTTTTGAATTCCTCGACTTGCCTCCTCATTTCTTCTTCATCCAGTTTCCGTTGTAGCACTAAATTTTTGAATAGAGAAAAAAAAAAAATTAAAAAAAAAAACACTCTTGGTTTGATTTGCTGATACAGAAAGGTTTATTTTAATTAAAAAAATATATATTTAATATAGATTAAATAATTTACCTTGCTGTATCAACAAATAAATAAATAAATTTTCGTAAAAAAAAAAATGTCTCTTTTCTTCTTGATTTAAAAAATTCCAAAGAAAAGTTAGAGATAAAATTTAATAAATAAATTGAAGAGTATAAAATTATTTTTAACGTCATGTAATATTGTTGTATGAACAAATATTTGAATGATAAAATGAATATTGAAAATTGAATTTTGATATGATTGACCAATGTTCATTAAACATGCAACAATTAATGTTGATTGAATTTGACATTGTTGAAGACAATAATAAACAACATACATATATTTTTTCTACAAATAAATAAAATTCAATAAATGATTCTAAAAATAGAATAAAATTATAAATTCAATATAATATTTTTACAAATTGTTGATTGATAATTTAAGAAAATTTAATATTTTACGTTTACGTAACGTACCATCGTCATCATCATCATCATCATTGCCTTGAACATCTTCATTTTGTTGATAATCATTTTCACTGTCTACTGGATCTTCATTTTGTTGAAGATCAACTGGCAGTGTTTCTGATTGAATGACTGTTTTTAATTCATCTGTTTCTTCATTTTCAATATCATCATAATCATCAGGTATTATTTGTTTTTTTGTTTCATCAACAAATACATCTGATTGCTCAACATCATCATTAGTCTCCCAGACAAAATCTTTTTCAATAATTTCTTTTGATTCTAATTCACATTCAAAATCATCATTTGGAGTTTCTATTGCCTCAAATTTTTCATCGCAATTTTCATCTAATGCTTTCTCTTCAACTGGTAATTTTTCTTGTAATTCTAGCTCTTCAACTGGTACTGATTCTTTACAATATCTAATTTCTTGCTCAACTAATTGATCTGTATCTTTTTCTTCTATATCCTGACTTAATTCAGCTTCAGGTTGTGTAAATTTTTCTATCTCTGAAATGAGCTCTGGTGTTTTAGCTTTGATAAATTGTTCTGCAACAATTTCTGGCTCATTTTTAGCAATCTCTTTTGTTTCCAATACAACATCTGGTTCAATAAATTTATTTATCTCTAAAACAGGTACTTCAGATTCATCTACATGATGATTATTAACTTTAAAAATATCTGATTCATCATTATTAAATCCATTTGTTTCGGCAATAATTTTTGTATCATATTTTTTATTTTTTTTAGATATTGATTTACGTTTTTTCAATGGTTCTGATATTGGCTCTTGAATTTTTTCACACTGTGAATCAACAATTTTTTTAGACTCTCGTACTGGTTTGATAATTGGCTCTGGATCAGGTGATGCTGAGAATACATTTAATTTAAATAAACTGTCTAATAAAATACATATAAAACTGGCAAATGTTGATGGCAGTAGTCCATAATTATAATAAAGCATTAGACAAATTATTTTTTTCTTTTCAATGCTTACCTTTTCTTGGTGTTGCATATGCTCTGTCTTCTGCAAGTGCTCGTGCTAAAATATTTATCAAACAATTTTTCTCGTTGTGTTTTTTTTTTATGCTCTATTTATGCAACTAAACATTAAAAAAAATTTACAATAAATTACACAATATTTACTAACCCTTTCTTAGCTCCCTTTCGGTGAGCGGAGAATCGGGATCTAAAATACAACATGAAACATAAACATTCTATTATTTATATTCATTTTTAATTACGTTAATAATGCACCTGAATTTGGAAAAAAAAAAATTATTATTAATAATTTATTAATTGTTAATTATTTAAAATATGGAAAATTGAAATTTTAGTTTATTATTAATTACATGCTTAGTATAGTTAAAGAAAAAAATTGATGCACGAAAATTATTTGATTTTTTTTCAAGGATTGTTACCGTAATTATAATATTATTTTTTTTTTGGATAATTATATATATTTAGACCTGCACGGGAATATTGCGAGTAATTTTTTAGAATTCTTTTGCGTCGTTAAATATTAATTTAATTTAAATTTTTTTTTTTTGATATGATGCATCGGTAACATTTTTTAATAAATTAATAATTTAAAAAATTAAATTATTGTCAATAATAAGCATAAGTATTGGTTTTATTTTTTATATATTTTCTTCATTTTTATATTTATAGATGAAAAATTTTATTTATTACTTACAGCAGTTTTACTTACAGCTGATAATGATTTATTATTTATTTATTTTTTTTTTGGAGCAAATGATTTATAGTGTGGGCTTCAAGGAGATTGAAGATATTTTTAAATATTTATTTTCGTTTGTTGATAAAATTTTCAACTGTTTATTTTTGTGCATAAAGCATATATTTATAATTTAGAGAATTTTCGGATTAAATTAGAGTAGAAAACTCTAGAAAATTTACATTTTATTTTTGTTTATAAATTATTGAAAATTTAATAGTAAAATTTGATGATAAAAATATAATTGAGTGAGTTTTTTTTTGTATAGAAAATTTGAGGATTATGAAAATATTGATGTTTATAAAATATTTATCAAGATTTAAAAAAAAAAAGGCCAACCGATGCATCAAATTTTGTATTTATCAAGTTGATAATTCATTTCGCGTAATTATATTTGACACGAGACTCGAAAAATTTTGTACTTGATAAAATATAAAAAAAAAAAAAAAAAGACCATAAATGAATTTAAAAAAATTTATTCTTCTTCAAGTTCAGGTAAAGCATCATCATCTTCATCCTTGGATGGTTGTTTTTTCTTTTTAGTTGGGTCCTCATTAAGCTCTGGTACGCGATCTCTCCAACCAGGGCCTGAAATATTTAACAAATCCCTTCGATTGTTTTTTTTTTTCTACTGATATAATTTATTTCCCCAATAACGTGTCATTTTGTGAGTTTATCTTGACTGTTTTTAAATTTATTTCTATCGCCAATATTCTCTCAGAAAATAATCGATCAAATTATAAACTTGTTTGCGTTTCTCCTGGATCAAAATTTGATTATTTTTTTTTTCGTTTGTTTCTGCCTTTATACAGAGTATAAAATTACTTCGATTTTAAAACAATTAGCCACAGAAAAAAAAGAATAAATAAAATAACTATATATAGGTGTATAAAAAATTGAAAATAAAAAACATAATTACAACGAGTTCACCAGGTGAAATGTGGAGGATTAATTGATTAATTGTTTTTATTTTAAATGAAATAATCAATTGCAAAATATATATTGAGAAATATAACCGAGGAAATAACGACAAAGGTCATTTGTTAAATTTAATTGATCTTGACTGTTGCCTTGGCAAAGTCAATATTAAAATAGAACTTGTGTATAATAATATTGTCGTTGAGATCTTGACCAAAATACATAATTAAAAAAATAATTTATGAATGAAAAACTAAATTTAATCAATTAATATATCCACCTTTTCAACTGCACAAAAAAGATAAATAAAATAAAAAAGACACACGGTTTGCATACATGATAACACAACAATGAAAAAATATTAAAAAATAAAAAAAAACAAAGTTTCAGACAGAAACGCATAGACAAAGAGAACAGAGAAATTTCGAAAAAAAACTTGTGTACAAAAAAAAAAGCCCCACACATGTGTAAACGACGTCCTGTGGTCGTTTTGCATATATATCTATATGAACTTTATAATTTTAATTGTACAAGATGATCTGATGACTGGATTAATTGATATATGTATACACTGTCAAATACATGACCTAGATATCCTGAACAAAAATTACCCAGTCGAAATATCTCAAACAAAAATATTCACGTGAAAAATATGCCGAATAAAATTAAATAAAAAAAAAAACTTGTTGGAAAATATTCCCACAACAAAAATATATCCACTTGCAAGTAAAAAAAAAAAAAATAAATTACAAATTTATCAAAAATTTATAATAATTATCTTATTAATTAATATATAATAATAAATTTAAAAAATAAAGTAAAAATTTTATACAATATTTGAAAGTTAAATAATATTAACAAAATTAAATTTAAAATAATAATAAAATTTAGTCATTACAATAAAATGACTAATTAATTAATTTTTAAATTAATTAATATTAAATTTATTCCAAGATATATGATAGAGGTATTATATTTTTTGAAAAATCAATAAATTTTTAAATGCAATATTTATTTATTAATCGTATAAATAATGTTGTCATTATTTTGGACAAATTTAAAATAGTCATTATGATAAATTTTAGTATCAATTAAGATAGATCAACCAGGATATAATTGTGTTTCGAATACTCTGAGATAAAATCATGCTAACCCAGTCACCAGATGACCATAAAAATATTTTCAATTGACAACATAAAAGTGATAAATGAAAATATAAAATTAATGAACAAATACAAATGACATATATACATTTTGTTTTTTAAAATGTAATGCATATGAATTTGTATATATATATTTTAAATAATAGTCAATTGTCATTTGGTATTTATATATATAGTTAATGATTGTCTTGTCAGTCATTTAATTTGTCGATGTCAAACTGTTATTAGTACTTACATGCACTTGCAGCAGCTTGACGATTTTTAGCATAGTAACTTAATAAATTAACGTCACTTTGTACATCAGCTGCACGTAAATCAGCAACTTTATAATATGGTCTTCTTCGTGAATGTGGTTTACCACCTGTGTAAGCAACACACGCAAGATTACCACTACCAAAATGTCGTTGTTCTTCTTCATCATCTTTTTTAGCATTTTTACGTGCTGTTAATACACGTCTTATATAATCATCACTTCGCATACGTTCTGGTACAATAACCTCAGCATAATCACTATAATTATTTATTAATTTACCAAATAATAATAATAATAATAATAACATTATAATTAATTTAAAAAAATTACCTTGATGTTGGACGTGGTACATAGACATGAATTTTACGTAAAAGAGAATCAGCTCTTGCTCGTATTTCTCTTGTTTCATCGTCAAACAACTAAAGAAAAAAAAAGGTCAAAAATATCATTACAATTAGGATAATAAAACTATAATAAATTTTACAATAATTAATTATGATTATACATATATTTGATGGATGGAAATATAAAAGAAAATGACTGACGCATTTCCGCTTGAATTTAAAAATAATTTTCGCCAATAATTTAGTGGATGTAATAATGTGAGATATGTATTTCGAAATTGTTCCTGATGATGATGTTTATGACGAAGATGATAAAGATGACAGTTGTATTGTTGATGATAAAAATTAATTTAAATAATTATAAAATACTTACAGTATTGTCTTTAGAGTTGAGATACCTCGATACATATGAGATATTTGATGATCGTGGCAAATTGCGTATTCTACATAGTTCAGCAGCGATAACACTTGGCCTTACACGTGAATATATTCTTATCGGCAATGGTACTTCATGAGTGTAGTAAACCAAAGGATATGGTGTATGAATCACATTGACCAATCTCTTGTGTGCCACGTATGGTATTATATGTGGTAATTTGTTCAGAGCCTATGTTATATTTTATTTATGAATTTTTCTATTTTTTTGTTTTTCTATTTTTTCAATTCCCATTAAAAGCAACTGCTGTTATATGTATTAATAAGCAATAACAAATCATTTTTGTTATAAAAAAATATTGATTTAAAAATTTTACAAAGCATCAGTGTGTGTTTAATTTTGTTTTTTGTATTTTTTGAATTTTGTGAGTGTTAAATTTGAAGCAATGAATATATAGCAATTTTAAATGAATAAAAAAAAAATTATATTATTTATTTTACAAGCGGAAAGGCGTCAGTTGATGATCAATGAAATTTATTGATGATTCATCAAGTTTAAATGGATTTTTTCATTACTTATGAAGATGAAAAAAATCTATGAAATTAAAAATTGATTTATAAAGTATACAGCAGATGAATAACAAATGTAAAAATTTTATATTATTTTTAATAAACATTTGGAGATGTTGCAGATTAATTATAACATTTGAAATAATTTTTTTAATTTTAATTATGATATAATAATTTTAAATGAAACTCAAAAATCATAATTAAAATTTGTCAAATTTATTTCAAATGAAATTAATACGACTTCGTTTATGAAAATCAGGTGTCATTACAATACTGACAAATTTATAAATACATGAATGATATGAAAATATGAATTATTAATAATTAGGAGTCACACTGACCTGTTGTTGTGGCAACGGAGATATTGGGCGTATGATGGCTCCAGGATTCTACATGTCATGTTAAATCCAATAATTTATCATCGATGCGTCATCCAGAAGCAGCATTAAAAGCAATGATTAAAAAAAAAATTATATTAATATAAAGCGATAAATTAAATATATATTAGTATTATTTTATTTATTTTTGCATAAATTTTTATAGATATTTATTAAATAACAAAAAAAAAACAACATAAATTTCGATTTGATATTTTTAAATTAGAAAAAAATAACATAAATTACGATTTGATATTTTTAAATTTATCCATTGATAATTTAAGTTTATTTCCATCTGTCTACCATATTTTTTTATTTATATTCTTGTTTAAAAAAATTAGTTATTATTTGTATTTTATAATTAGTCTTTTCACATTTACGGACAACATGGACATTCAAGTTAAATTGTTCAACATGTAAATCAAACAATCGTGCAACGACATCAATCAAAGCTCACTATATAAATTTTTTTTCTAAATTATCATACCAACATTCAAATTTTCGCGTTAAAAATCTTTATATAATAAAATCCTACCTTCATATAAAAAGCTTTGATTGTTTTAATTTAAACTTTATAAAAAAATAATATGATCATATTTATATAAATAAAATTGACACAATAATTATTCTATTATTTGAACCACATATTTATTTAATCACATTGTTAATAACTATAACAAAGAACAATTATATTTTTCACAACAATTATGTAGTGTAGATATATATAGTGTTGTGTATTTATTTATATTTTTAAACATTGAGTGTAAGTAACTATTTTTTTTTCAACGTGAGAGACAACATTAATAGGATACACAAAAAAATTCAAGGATAATTAAAAACAAATATACATTATTGTATATGAAAAAAAGTTAAATAATTTTAAAATTTTTTCATATAATAATGTATATTTGTTGATAAATTAAACACGATATGAATAATGACGATAAGTTGTTCCACCAGGTAAACGTCCTGATGTTGTTGATTCATATGACGAACGATAACCACCAGGTCCAGTACCAGATGATGATGTTCTTGATGATCTTTCAGTTGAATAATTTCCTTGTGGTCCTCTTTCACGTCTAACAGTTGTTTCTTGTGTTGTTGAACGAGGACGACTGTATGGATCTGATGATGATGTATTTGATGAATTTGTATAACTGTAACTGTACTGCTCCTGTGCCGATCTCACACCAGATTCTGGATAGTCACGGACGACGTAATGCCGGGGTGTCTATACATATATATTAAAATTGTTTTTTTTTTTTTTTTTTGTTTTCTCTTTTATCTTTTTTTAAAGCTGCATTCTTTCGTCATTGCAGGGAAATTAAAATTTAAGGCAAGCTTGAAAAAAATTTAAAATTAATTTAATTGTTTTTTTTTTTTTCCTTTTTTTTTTACTAAGACCAACGCCATTATTGAGACATTTTTAAATGATATTTATTTTCTCAATTAAAGTCATGATTATTTTTGAAAAATTTTAAATTATTTTATTCGTTGAAAGTTATTCTTGTATAATTTATTTATGAAACTTTTTAACAACTTTATAGCCAAATGATATATTTAAAAAAATATTATTTATTATATTGTTTACTCGGTGTCTCATCGGTTAAAAAAAAAATATTTAATTCTATTATCAAACATACATTCACATTATTATTATTATTTTAACCGAAGAGTTTTGAAGCCAATTTTTTTTCTAAAAACAATAATTGATATAATTTTATTTTTATGGAAAGATTGTTGTTGAAATTTTTCGAGAATTTTCTTGATTTAGCGACAGATAATTTTTATTTTTTTGAAAAATTATTAATACCCTGTGGAAAATATTTTTCTGGATTATACTTGATAATATTTTCTAAAAAAAAATTGAGAAAAATCCAGATGAATATTTTTTTAAAAATATATATCAAAAGATAATAATTTTACCTTAATTAAAATCGATACCATGAAGGTGTATGAAGTGCCATTAAAATTTTAGTACGTCCAGTTGATGGTGTATGAGCATGTCTATGAGAACCTGGTTTTCTTGATAATATACCATTTTCAAAAACATGTCCACGTGATGCTAATTCAGTTGCAGCATCAACACCAATTTTAGTAACAGTACCACCTTTTATAAGTTGTCTTGTATGATCATCAATTGATGGATTTATTTTTCTTAATCCAGCATCAGCTATTGTTGTATATTGATATATATTATCTGATTGTTGTTGTTTTTTTCTTCCCCATACTGTAAATGGTTCTGATACTAATGATGGTCTTGGTACAAATGGCACCTTTTCCCATGGAAATGATGTATCACGATTCTGGAAATTATTTTTTATCCAACTACCAATTTATCTTCATAATTTTTATTCTCCAATTTTTATATACATAGTCTTCACTTCCACACAAAACTTTTCGGTTTTTTTTTCCATACAAGCTTTTCAATCTGCTTCATCAGGTCCATTTTTATATTTTATTTATTTGTTCTTATTTTAATTTCCGTTTATTTTCATGTATCATGTGATTTTATTTATTGAATAGGAATTTTTTTTTTTTGCTTTCATTTTGACAATGCTGAGTGATTCAGAGTGATTAATTATTTTTAGAATTTATATATATTAAATTTATTTTGAATATAAACGCATGGCTGTTGGTCTTGAAGTCATCAAAATAAAAAATAATTGAATTTATGATGTTATAAATTTGATTAAAGTAATAAATATGAATTACGAAATAATATTATATACAATAAAATTTATAAACATTCGTTTGAAATTTTCGAATGAAAAATAAATATATTTAACAATAAAAATATACAAAATATAATCATTTTCAAAACGTAAATGTAATGATATATAAAATTTTTTTTTTGTGACGTCTTGGTACAACAGTGGGGATTAAAAATTCCGGCCTCGAATATACCACTGAGACTAAATTTGGATATCGTAACGCAACACCGACGTCCGGGGTCATCACCGACTACCAAGATGACTAAAACTATGACGACATTTATTTTATAATTTTTTTTTACTTTATTTTTTATTTCATTGAATATTTTTATATACAATTGTTATTATTTTTCATGTATTTTGATATTATTTTACTTTTTTTTTTAATTGACAAATTTCTACAGAGAAATATTTTTTAAACTAAAAATAAATTTTTTGTTTGTTTTATTTCTTTACAACAGACATTAGGTGATTTTTTTTTTTTTTTTTTGTTTTTCTTTTTTTTATAAATGACATAAATGTGTTATTATTACGAATTTTTTATTTTTGCAAGTCACAAGATGAGATTTTTTTTTTCAAGTATAAAGTTACGTGGTCCGGGGAAAATGGCTCTGTAGCTCGGAATAACTGTTACTTTGAACTCCCTGTTTCTACTATTAGAAATTTTTATTTTTTTTTATTTTTCATTTGATTATACACACCCACACACTTATCATGCCTAGATACTAGATAGTCGTCATTCACAAAAAATTATTTATATTTAAAAAAAAAAAAAAAAAAACCTACGTTTGAATTTAAGAATATATTTCGTTGATATATTTTTTTGTTTTATTTTTTTAACAATAAATATTCTAATAATATACTTAATGTCTAATTTGACTTTGATGTTAAATGTCACTGTTGTTTATTTACTTGTTTAATTGACACATGTCATTCGCAAATGTGACTTTTTCATGACGACATTATAAAATACCACAATTTCACATGGAAAAAATAAAAAAAACGAAGATAAATGTGAATTAGAAAATTCTTAAACATATAGCCAAGAAATATTTGATTTTTTTTTAGGACAATTTTAGTTACAAGAAAAAAAAAAAAGATATAATAATTTATATCTGTGTCATAATATAGTATTTTAATTCGTGACACATATTTGAGTATAAAAATAAAAATTATAAAAAAAAAATTAAAACACGAATAGAGGTAGACAGAGGTTTAAACATTATATACTCAATTCATTGAGTTTTAAAAACTTTCAATCCATGTGAGACACCGAGTACATGTATATTTTGATGCAAAAATAAATAAAATAATATGATAAATTGATCAATGAAAATAAATATATCTCGATACGTATGACATTGGTAGTAGTAGTAGCGAGAGTAAAGTGTGGAAGTTTAGACTTTTAATTTACGACGTTTTTTTTTTATCATAAAATATCTCTTCATCAACAGTTTTGTCATTATTATTATTTATTATTATTTTGTTTATATTTTTTTCTAAATAGAATTTTCATACAACTGTTGATGATTGATATTTGATGAATAATATTAATACAACATATAAAAAAAAATTACAATGATTATGATTAAAAATCAAAATTTTATTATGAATGATTTTTTTTTGTATTTTGTAAAACTTATAGTAAATTTATTTATTTATAATTTAAATAATAAATAATTATAAATATTTTTAAATTGATTTTTAAAACAAGCTATACAATTTCAAATAAAATTTTGATTTTTTTGAGTTATAAAACATTTAAAAACACCAAGCAATAAATTTATAATATTAAATAATTGTCAATGTTTTTTAATTGAAATTATATCACAGCAAATAAAATAATTTTATATTTTTTATTTTTTATTTTTTAAATAAATTTTATTATTAAAAATACGAACCGTCACTGAGTAGTGAGATGAAATTGGCCGTGTGTAGGGTCGTCGAGTCGTATAGAAATCGCTTTCGTAAACCATTTTCGTTCGTTTGTATTTAACAAAAAAAAAATCAAGAATTTAAATAATATAAATATTAGATATTTAATGAAGAGATACACTTGATTATTGATGTTGCCTCTTTGATTGTCGATGCGGTTGTGATCTTTGAAAAATTTGATTATTTTTTTTTGGAACACTGTCAGAACTAATGCGCGTCTATTATTATTTTTTTCAAAAATTTTATTCTACACACATCGACTTCTTCCGCAAGTATACTATGTTCGCGGAGCTTTAAAGCTTCGATATACACTTTAGTTGATCCTCCCTCTTTTCTCCCTCTTACTTCATAAAACCCTGACAAATTAAAAAACACATTCGAATATTGCGTCGACAAGTCAGATAAATCTACACACTAAAATCTCTGATGCATCGAAAAAAATAGAATTGTGTTAAGGTTGTTCATGAATATACATATATTTTTATCTTTTTTATTTTTGATTTATTTTTTAATTTTCTTTTTATAAATTGAATGACTCGAGACAAGGACACATGGGTGTTGCTATTAAAAAAATAAATAATGATAATATATCCAATTGGAAAATTAATGAATCATCCCTTGTGAAATTTTATTCCTTCTATTTTTAAATAAATTATATATTTTTTAATATAGTTACTTGTTGATGTTTGAATTTATCATATTTATTCAAAAATATGTATATTTATTTATAAAAATAAATATAAACATTTTTTAAAAATTTCTTTTTATGTTTATTTGTGAAAATAATATATTGCCAAGGATTTCATAACGAAATGATTATCAAAATAATTTTTATCCACATGACGCAGTGCATCAGCATGTTGCAAATATTAAATTTGAATAATGAAATAATTTTAATTGAGTTTTGGAAGAGTATAAGTGCTTGACTCTTTTATTGGTTTCATTGAAGGCATTGTTGTAAATTTTTCATCATCAATGTCATTTCAGTTTAATTATAGAAAACATTCATGTAAATGTTGTTGCTCTAATAAAAGGTAAGAAAGTTTTTAATTGAACCGTTTAGTAGAGCAATAACATTTACATGAATTCTTAAGAACATATTATAGATGTTCTCTACATATTTTTACTGTCCAAAAAGCAGTTGTATAGTATCTAGGTACTCCGATTTACTGTGCTTATATTATTTCGAAACATACAATTAGAAAATGGATAATGAATTCTTTGAGAGACAACAGATGAAAAAACTAGTCCACTTTAATGGTGGAAATATTTCTCCGACTTTTTCCAGGCTCCTTCGTTCTTTCTCCAAATTTGAGAAAAAAGTCGACGAATAACGAAGAAAGTTGGAGAAAAGACGAAAAAATATTTCCACCGAGGCAAGAATTCACACGAAATCTTGTCATAAAATCCCCAGGTCAAAGAAGACTAAACATCAAGATATTTCAAATTTTGGCAGTTTTGAGTAACAATACACAAAAAAATTGATTGTAGTAACGATTCTATTGACTATTTTTTTAATTCACTATATCACTATCATTTTTTTAGCTTCCCATATTTCATAATACATATAATAAATAAATGTTCGAACTTGGAATAAATGAACATTGAACAATAAATTACAACCGGGCATATTTCATTTTGGTAAGTTATAAGCTTGCTAAGCCATGAACTATATATCCCCACAAAAAAATATATATCCTGGATACACGCCATTCAGATAATATATCTTGAATTCCAGTAGTGTAGAACCAGGATATATAATTTTTCGTGAGGGATATATAGAACAGTCATATGAGATTTATGACTATAAAGATCATACATACAGTTTGAAGACAATAATTACCACATATTTTCTATAAAGATGATTTCAAAAGGATCTGAAAAAGAATTATAAGCAAACTGATCCTTTTATAATAAGATCACTTAAATGGTAATGAATGCACACTGGATAGTTTTTGATTTTCAATGTGGAATTAGCTAAAATCTTAGAGAATATTTTGTTTTTCGATTTTAATTTTAAATGGTCATGGAATTTTTTTTTTTTTTTAAATACTACGAGATGAAGGATATTGAGACTACTTTTAATTCATAAACTCAGATTATTCTTGTGAATTTTTTTTTATAGGAAAAAATTGAATATGGTAATATCTCTTTGCGGACCCTAGATTGCTAATACGAAACCCTAAGTTTTTGAGAAAATTTACAAGGAAATTTAAAAATTTATTACAGGAAAATGAACTACAAAAATTAAGCTTTATTAAACATTGAACATATTTTTGCTAGTCCTATGTTCCTATCACAAAACTGTGATATTTCTGAAAAAGGAAAGGAAATTGATTGGTATTATTAGGGTATTATAAGCTAAAGGAAGTAAGCGTTATGGAATATGAAATAACTCATTGTTAGTCCTATGTTCCTGTTAAAATACTATAATTTTTTCAAGAAAAAAAAAATATAAAAAATTATTTCATCAGGGAATTATATAACATAAAACAAGTAAGCTATAAAATATATGAAATACCTCTTTGCTAGTTTTATGACCCTGTTAAAATACAATAATTTTTGCAAGAAAAAAAAATATAAATAACGAATTTGACAGGGAATTATAACTTAGAGGAAGTAAGCTTCAAAATATATGAAATACCTCTTTGCTAGTTCTATGTTCCTGTTGAAATACCTTATTTTTTTGAAGACAAAAAAATATGGATAATTATTCTATTAGGGAATCATAACATAGAACAGGTAAGCTATAACATATATGAAATTTTAATTGAATTTTGGAAGAGTAAGTGCTTGACTCTTTTGTTGGTTTCATTGAATCCATTGTTGTAAATTTTTTATTATTAATGTCATTTCAGTTTTATGAGAAAACATTCATGTAAATGTTATTGCTCTACTAAACGGTAAGAAAGTTTTTATCAAACCGTTTGGCAAGGCAATAACATTTACATGAATTCTCAAGAATAAATTATACTCTTATCAGTAGTATAACTGGTTATACTTTAAATCACAGAATTATCATTAAATAAATAATATAGAACGGAAATTAAAAGCATAAGGAATTCAGAAACAAGGAGTTAAATAAATTCCATAATTCTTTGAGAAACATTAGATAAAAAAATTATTCAAAATTCACTAAAGGTAAGGTTTTGAAAAATAAATTATTACATTGTAAGTGGCTTAAATTCAAGTTTTTTGGCATGTAAAAGTATATAAAGGGTAACATGTTTTATTGTAAAACTAGCATCACTATAGCATTAATTTTATTGGAACACGTGCAGTTGCTTTTTTAGTATTATATTCGTAAGCCTACTATGGTGGTGGAAATATTTCTCCGTCTTTTTCCAGCTTCCTTCGTTCCTGCTCCAACCACAGGTAGATCTGAGAAAAAAGTTTATATATAACGGAGCATATGCTTTGGAGCAACTCATTATTTTATACGTCGATTCATATTTCAAAATTCAGATCATTTTTTAATTATAAAATTAATTGGCGAAATAATTTAGTATTATAGATCTATCGAGGTCAACTGTCATTTGACAATCTAAAAATAATTTAATGTAATTAATATATATTAAACAATTATTTTATAAAGAAATTAATAATTAAAAATACTTGTTATTATTTTATGTTTGTCAATTTGAGTTTTTCACTTTTTAATATCAACATGCTATTGTTGTTTTGAATGATTTGTCATCAATGACACACTGAATTTCAAATGAAAATAAATTAGCGACCTCTATGCTAAACATGGCGTCTTTTTTTATATTGTTTTTTTTTTGTGTAAGCAATTATGGCACCGCTATGTTTGTAAACATGTTGCTTTTCATTGTTGCATTTTTAAAAATCTATATGCATTAATATTGATTGATGAGTTAATTGTAACTACTGTCAGCAATCAAAAGGTAAATCTTGTAATTATATTATTAATACCACCAGTAAATTGTTTTAAGTTAAAAAAAATACATAAAAATTGTTATCTTGTTGCAGTGTTTTCTCTTATATAAATTAGAGGTTAGAACTTCAATTCAAAGTGATATAGCAAAACAATAATAATTTTTATCTACTTGAAAATTACGAAGAAATGAATCGTAACAATAATAATACCCTCAGCACTCAATTATATCGTGCTATTAAGTTTTCCTGTACTGACTCTGTGAAACGGCTTCTTTATCAAACATCCATTCAAGTCAATGATACGTTTGATGAATCAAACGGTACACACTGCCACACAGAAGATATTGGAAAGACTCCCCTACAATATGCTGTTGAAAGATATCGACTAAAAATTGTAGAATTACTCTTAAAAAATAATGCTAACGTAAATCTTAAGTTGAATAATTCAAACATGTCGCTGATTCAATTAGCTTGTAAAAAAAGTAGTTCAGAGATTGTAAAACTACTTATAGACTATGGTGCTGATGTTAACTATGTTGATCCATCACTACAAGAACGTTATACATGTTTACACTATGCTGTTGAAAGCCAAGATAAATGCAAAATTCAACTACTTGTGAATGGAGGAAGTTTCATTAACGCTACTGCCGAAAATAATATAACACCACTTCATATAGCAGCAAAAAAAAGATATAACAATTTATATCCTTATGATAAGAACAATTTGTTAAAAATTCTTCTTGAAAATGGAGCAGACGTAAATGCACTAACTAACGATAAGAAGACAGCTCTTTATTTTGCTGCACAGGCAGGACACTTGAGTGCTGTCCAAACAATTTTAGAGCATCATCCCGACAAAAATATTGAAAGCGATTCATCTCCTCTTGGTGTTTCAATTTCCTGTGATCATACTAATGGAATGAAAGCATCTTATTTTACGTCACAAGCACAACACATGGATATGTTAAATGATTATGGACTTTCTAAACTTGTCAAAAATATTAAAAGCAACACAAATTCTCGTTATGCTAGTATGTCTTGCGATCATTCAATAATTGTTAATCTTCTTATTGATTATGGATTAACATTAGAACCTCAACATAAATATTATAAAATGTTTATTTTTGCTGCTGCATCGATTGGACATTTCAAAATAATCGAAAACTTTTTAACATCTGACAGCTGTGATGTTAATTTATCAGTAGATCCTTCATCGAAAAATTCAACTAGAATTTTGCACACATCAATTATAAATAATCATACCGATATATCAGTATTGCTTATTAAACATGGTGCTGATGTTAATGTTAAAGATAAAAATAATAAAAGTCCTGTATATTATGCAGTTAAAAATAATAATACAGAAGCTACAAAAAAACTTGTAGCTTATCATGCTGAGGTTCAACCTATTCTTCTTAATTGTGCTATTCGCAATGATAATCTAGAAATTATTAAAATTCTTGTAAGATGTGGAGTTGATGTCAATGCAATTTTTGATATACCAGTTTCATTGTCATACTTAACACCATTTTTATCGCCTAGAAATAAAAAATTAACACCACTTTTAATTGCTATGGAAAAAACGAATGATTCTGTAATCCAATATCTTGTAGAACACGGTGCGAATGTAAATTTTTTTGATGCACCTGATGGAGTTCCACCACTCCACTATGCTGTGGAAAATAAAAACGAAAAAATTGTAAATATGCTTTTAAATGCAGGTGCTAATATTAATCTTAGATATGGTCAAGATAATAGAACTGTGCTTTGTTCAGCAGCTCAAACCATAGGAGATATTGAAATGATTAAATTACTATTGGAAAAAGGTGCTCATGTAAATTGCCAAGATAAATCTGGATTGACACCAGTCTACCATATCATCAGTCAAAAAAGATTTGACTCTCAAATGACTTCCGAAATAATTGAACTGTTATTAAAATGTAATGCTGATATAAATTGCAAAAGTAAATCTGGGATGACACCTCTTCATTATGCAATCATCAACACAGAATATGACAAAAAAGATGATACCCGAATTATTGAGCTACTACTGAAATTTGGGGTAAATATTGACTATACTGATCGACTTGGTGACACAGCACTTGGCTATGCTATATATGAAAGAAATGAAAAAAGTTTTCGTACTCTTCTTGACAATGGTGCAGACATTAATATCATGATGAAGCCAAATGAAGAAGGAAATAAGTATGAAGGTCTATATGAGATTGCTACAAGTTTTTATAAGAGACATAAATATGAAATTAGTAATCTCAAGTTTTATGAGAAAAACAGAGATTTACTTAGTACTGGATTTAATTTAATGGAATTTGACAAGACTCGGAGACCTGACGAGATAATTATTGAGATGCTTAGAGAGCATATTATTCAATTAAAACAAGCAAAATGCTGGATCAATAAGGGATATTTACGAGCTATTAATAGCAGCAAAGATTCTTCAAAATCAAGTGGCATGTTAGACTTATGTAATAAAGAAATTAGCAATATGAAAATTGAAAAAATTGGTGATAGTCGTGTTACTTTTCATGACGTTTTGATGAATAATTTCAATAAATTTGAAAGAAACAAATATGTCATGGCAATCTTAGAGCTAGAACAATACAAAAAATCATATCCTATTTATGGAAAAATAATAACTGGTAATTACAGGAAGGCAAAATTCAAAATAACTATGAAAAAAGATTTTATTAATTCATTTTATTGTCAATGTCATAGATTTAATAAGTTGCCATATATTTGTGTTGAAAAAATATGCACTTATTTAAGTCTAGAAGATATGAGAAAGCTAATAAACTTAAATTTTTATAACACATGATTAATTAAAAATGTAAATGATATTTAACTAAATAGTTATACTGGTATAATGTGATTTTTGTACTATTTTTCAATACCAAATAAAATAATTTTTGTCAAGCGGTAAATATGGGCATTTAAATATATTTGACAAGATCTTATGACATTATTTTCCGCTTAAAAAAAAAAAACTAGTTAATTCCGAATGATTTGCCATTAAATTGATCGAATTTATTATGTCTTTTGAATATTTATAAATATTCATAAAGTTAATTAAAAACGTAATATATTTTCTTTCATTTATTAAAAATTGAAAAAAAAAAATTATTTATTCAGCCGAGAAAATAATATAAATAATTAATTTAATAAAAAAATAATAATTTAAGAGTGTAAGCTCCAAAATATATAAAATACCTCTTTGCTAGTTCTATGTTCTTGTTAAAATACTATATTTTTTTCAATAAAAAACAGTATAATGAATTAATTTATTATGGAATTATAATTTAAAAGAGGTAAACCTAAAAATATATGAAATACCTCTTTGCTAGTTCTATGTTCCTGTTAAAATACTATATTCTTTTCAATGAAAAAAAATATAAATAATGAATTTATTAGGGAATTATAATTTAAAAGAAATAAGCCTAAAAATATATGAAATACCTCTTTGCTAGTTCTATTTTCCTGTTAAAATACTATCTTTATTTCAATAAAAAAAATATAAATAATGAATTTAATAGGAGAACATAACTTAGTGGTAGTAAGTAAGAAAATATATGAAATACTGCTTTGCTAGTTCTATGTTCCTGTTAAAATATTTTATTTTTTTAAATAAAAAAAAATATAAATATTGAATTTAATAGGGAAACATAACTTAGTAGTAGTAAGTCATGAAATATATGAAATACCTCTTTGCTAGTTCTATGTTCCTGTTAAAATACTATATTTTTTTCAATAAAAAAAAGTAAAATGAATTAATTCATTATGGAATTATAATTTAAAAGAGGTAAGCCTAAAAATATATAAAATACCTCTTTGCTAGTTCTATGTTCCTGTTAAAATACCTTATTTTTTTGAAGAAAAAAAAATATGGATAATTATTCTATTAGGGAATCATAACATAGAACAAGTAAGCTATAAAATATATGAAATACCTCTTTGCTAGTTCTATGTTCCTGTTGAAATACATCAATTTTTTCACAAAAAAAATATAAATAATTATTTTATTAGAGAATTATAACATAGAACAGGTAAGCTATAAAATATATGAAATTTTAATTGAATTTTGGAAGAGTAAGTGCTTGACTCTTTTGTTGGTTTCATTGAAGCCATTGTTGTAAATTTTTATTATCAATGTCATTTCAGTTCTATGAGAAAGCATTCATGTAAATGGTAATACTCTACTAAACGGTAAGAAAGTTTTCATCGAACCGTTCGGCAAGGCAATAACATTTACATGAATTCTCAGGAATAAATTATACTCTTATCAGTAGTATAACTGGTTATAATTTAAATCACAGAATTATCATTAAATAAATAATATAGAACGGAAATTAAAAGTATAAGGAATTCAGAAACGAGGACTTAAATAAATTCCATAATTCTTTGAGAAATATTAGATAAAAAATGTATTCAAAATTCACTAAAGGTAAGGTTTTGAAAAATAAATTATTACATTGTAAGTGTCTCAAATTCAAGTTTTTTTGCATGTAAAAATATATAAAGGGTAAGATTGTTTTATTGTAAAACTAGCATTACTATAGCATTAATTTTATTGGAACACGTGCAGTTGCTTTTTTAGTATTATATTCGTAAGCCTACTATGGTGGTGGAAATATTTCTCCGTCTTTTACCAGCTTCCTTCGTTCCTGCTCCAACCACAGGTAGATCTGAGTTAAAAGTTTACAAATAACGGAGCATATGCTTTGGAGCAACTCATTATTTTATACGTCGATTCATATTTCAAAATTCAGATCATTTTTTAATTATAAAATTAATTGGCGAAATAATTTAGTATTAGATCTATCGAGGTCAACTGTCATTTGACAATCTAAAAATAATTTAATGTAATTAATATATATTTAACAATTATTTTATAAACAAATTATAATAATTAACAATACTTGTTATTATTTTATGTTTGTCAATTTGAGTTTTCCACTTTTTAATATCAACATGCTATTGTTGTTTTGAATGATTTGTCATCAATGACCACTGAAATATAATAAAACTGGAAGCCGAACTTCGTGTCGCCGAGAGAGAAACTCAATGATTGGGATGCTGTCCTTGTCGGTACAGTCACGTCAACTATAATTGATTGAGACTACTGAAATATAATGTAACTTTTATACCGTGTAGTACTAGTTTGTTTTGACGTTGACTGTACAAGATTTAATGTGCGCATGCGTGAGTAAGAGGGCATCCCAACCAATATATTGCTATCTCTAGCGACACTCCGTGCATTGGCTAAGCATAGGAGTTCACCTTCCAGTTTTATTATATTTCAGTGTTGTAAACATGTTGCTTTTCATTGTTGCATTTTTAAAAATCTATATGCATTAATATTGATTGATGAGTTAATTGTAACTACTGTCAGCAATCAAAAGGTAAATCTTGTAATTATATTATTAATACCACCAGTAAATTGTTTTAAGTTAAAAAAAATACATAAAAATTGTTATCTTGTTGCAGTGTTTTCTCTTATATAATTTAGAGGTTAGAACTTCAATTCAAAGTGATATAGCAAAACAATAATAATTTTTATCTACTTGAAAATTACGAAGAAATGAATCGTAACAATAATAATACCCTCAGCACTCAATTATATCGTGCTATTAAGTTTTCCTGTACTGACTCTGTGAAACGGCTTCTTTATCAAACATCCATTCAAGTCAATGATACGTTTGATGAATCAAACGGTACACACTGCCACACAGAAGATATTGGAAAGACTCCCCTACAATATGCTGTTGAAAGATATCGACTAAAAATTGTAGAATTACTCTTAAAAAATAATGCTAACGTAAATCTTAAGTTGAATAATTCAAACATGTCGCTGATTCAATTAGCTTGTAAAAAAAGTAGTTCAGAGATTGTAAAACTACTTATAGACTATGGTGCTGATGTTAACTATGTTGATCCATCACTACAAGAACGTTATACATGTTTACACTATGCTGTTGAAAGCCAAGATAAATGCAAAATTCAACTACTTGTGAATGGAGGAAGTTTCATTAACGCTACTGCCGAAAATAATATAACACCACTTCATATAGCAGCAAAAAAAAGATATAACAATTTATATCCTTATGATAAGAACAATTTGTTAAAAATTCTTCTTGAAAATGGAGCAGACGCAAATGCACAAACTAATGATAAAAAGACAGCTCTTTATTTTGCTGCACAGGCAGGACACTTGAGTGCTGTCCAAACAATTTTAGAGCATCATCCCGACAAAAATATTGAAAGCAATTCATCTCCTCTTGGTGTTTCAATTTCCTGTGATCATACTAATGGAATGAAAGCATCTTATTTTACGTCACAAGCACAACACATGGATATGTTAAATGATTATGGACTTTCTAAACTTGTCAAAAATATTAAAAGCAACACAAATTCTCGTTATGCTAGTATGTCTTGCGATCATTCAATAATTGTTAATCTTCTTATTGATTATGGATTAACATTAGAACCTCAACATAAATATTATAAAATGTTTATTTTTGCTGCTGCATCGATTGGACATTTCAAAATAATCGAAAACTTTTTAACATCTGACAGCTGTGATGTTAATTTATCAGTAGATCCTTCATCGAAAAATTCAACTAGAATTTTGCACACATCAATTATAAATAATCATACCGATATATCAGTATTGCTTATTAAACATGGTGCTGATGTTAATGTTAAAGATAAAAATAATAAAAGTCCTGTATATTATGCAGTTAAAAATAATAATACAGAAGCTACAAAAAAACTTGTAGCTTATCATGCTGAGGTTCAACCTATTCTTCTTAATTGTGCTATTCGCAATGATAATTTAGAAATTATTAAAATTCTTGTAAGATGTGGAGTTGATGTCAATACAATTTTTGATATACCAGTTTCATTGTCATACTTCACACCATTTTTATTGCCTAGCGATAAAAAATTAACACCACTTTTAATTGCTATGGAAAAAACGAATGATTCTGTAATCCAATATCTTGTAGAACACGGTGCGAACGTAAATTTTTTTGATGCACCTGATGGAGTTCCACCACTCCACTATGCTGTGGAAAATAAAAACGAAAAAATTGTAAATATACTTTTAAATAGAGGTGCTAATATTAATCTTAGATATGGTCAAGATAATAGAACTGTGCTTTGTTCAGCAGCTCAAACCATAGGAAATATTGAAATGATTAAATTACTATTGGAAAAAGGTGCTAATGTAAATTGCCAAGATAAATCTGGATTGACACCAGTCTACCATATCATCAGTCAAAAAAGATTTGACTCTCAAATGACTTACGAAATAATTGAACTGTTATTGAAATATAATGCTGATATAAATTGCAAAAGTAAATCTGGGATGACACCTCTAATTCATTATGCAACTATCAACACAGAATATGACAAAAAAGATGATACCCGAATTATTGAGCTACTACTGAAATTTGGGGCAAATATTGACTATACTGATGAACTTGGTAACACAGCACTTGGCTATGCTATATATGAAAGAAATGAAAAAAGTTTTCGTACTCTTCTTGACAATGGTGCAGACATTAATATCATGATGAAGCCAAATGAAGAAGGAAATAACTATGAAGGTCTATATGAGATTGCTACAAGTTTTTATAAGAGATATAAATATGAAATTAGTAATCCAAGTTTTTATGAGGAAGACGGAGATCTACTCAGTACTGGATTTAATTTAATAGAATTTAACAAGACTCGGAGACCTGACGAGATAATTATTGAGATGCTCAGAGAGCATATTATTCAATTAAAACAAGCAAAATGCTGGATCAATAGGGGAAATTTACGAGCTATTAATAGCAGCAAAGATTCTTCAAAATCAAGTGGCATGTTAGACTTATGTAATAAAGAAATTAGCAATATGAAAATTGAAAAAATTGGTAATAGTCGTGTTACTTTTCATGACGTTTTGATGAATAATTTCAATAAATTTGAAAGAAACAAAAATGTCATGGCAATCTTAGAGCTAGAACAATACAAAAAATCATATCCTATTTATGGAAAAATAATAACTGGTAATTACAGAAAAGCAAAATTCAAAATAACTATGAAAAGAGATTTTATTAATTCATTTTATTGTCAATTTTATAGATTAAATGAGTTGCCATATATTTGTGTTAAAAAAATATGCACTTATTTAAGTCTAGAAGATATGAGAAAGCTAATAATCTTAAATTTTGATGATACATGATTAATTAAAAATATAAATGATATTTACCTGAATCATTATACTGGTATAACGTGATTTTTGTACCCTTTTTCATTACCAAATAAAATAATGTTTGTCAAGCTGTAAATATGTCGATTTGAATGTCTTTAATAAGAACTTATAACGTTATTTTCCACTTTGAAAAAAAATCTATTAATTGCAAATAGTTTGCCATTTAATTAATCGTATTTATTATGTCTATTAAACACTTATACAAATTCAAAAAATTAATAAAAAAACGTAATATAGTTTCTTTCATTTATTAAAAATAGAGAAAAAAAAAATTATTTACTCGACCGAAAAACACAATATAAATAATAAATTTATTAGAAAATGATAATTAAAAAGAGATAAGTTGAAAAAAATATGGAATACCTCTTAGCTAGTTCTATGTTCCTGTTAAAATACTATATTTTTCTCAATAAAAAAATATATAAATAACAAATTTATTAGGGAATTATAATTTAGAAGAGGTAAGCTTCAAAATATATAAAATACCTCTTTGCCCATACTATGATCCTGTTGAAATACTATATTATTCTCAATAAAAAAATATATAAATAACAAATTTATTAGGGAATTATAATTTAGAAGACGTAAGCTCCAAAATATATGAAATACCTCTTTGCTCATTCTATGTTCCTGTTAAAATAACATATTTTTTCCAATGAAAAAAATCATAAATAACAAATTAATTAGAGAATTATAATTTAGAAGAGGTAAGCTTCAAAATATATGAAATACCTCTTTGCCCATTCTATGATCCTGTTGGAATACTGTATTTTTCTCAATGAAAAAATATATAAATAACAAATTAATTAGTGAATTATAATTTAGAAGAAGTAAGCTCTAAAATATATGAAATACCTCTTTGCCCATTCTATGATCCTGTTGAAATACTATATTTTTCTCAATAAAAAAATATATGAATAACAAATTTATCAGGGAATTATAATTTAGAAGACGTA
Source organism: Aphidius ervi (assembly GCA_015776835.1). NCBI lineage: Eukaryota > Metazoa > Arthropoda > Insecta > Hymenoptera > Braconidae > Aphidius > Aphidius ervi. Next base: position 220,343 of record MKYW01000028.1, on the reverse strand, counting down.
AGCTCCAAAATATATGAAATACCTCTTTGCTCATTCTATGTTCCTGTTAAAATAACATATTTTTTCCAATGAATAAATATATAAATAACAAATTTATTAGGGAATTATAATTTAGAAGAAGTAAGCTTCAAAATATATGAAATACCTTTTTGCCCATTCTATGTTTCTGTTAAAATACCATATTTTATTCAATAAAAAAAAATATAAAAAATGATTTTATTAGAGAATTATAATTTAGAAGAGGTAAGCTCTTAAATATCTAAAATACCTTTTTGCTCATTCTATGTTCCTGTTGAAATACTATATTTTTCTCAATAAAAAAATATATGAATAACAAATTTATTAGGGAATTATAATTTAGAAGAGGTAAGCTCCAAATTATATGAAATACCTTTTTCCCCATACTATGATCCTGTTGAAATACTATATTTTTCTCAATAAAAAAATATATGAATAACAAATTTATTAGAGAATTATAATTTAGAAGAGGTAAGCTTCAAAATATATGAAATACCTCTTTGCCCATACTATGATCCTGTTGAAATACTGTATTTTTCTCAATGAAAAAATATATAAATAACAAATTAATTAGGGAATTATAATTTAAAAGAGGTAAGCTCTAAAATATATGGAATACTTCTTTTCTCATTCTATGTTCCTGTTAAAATACCATATTTTTCTCATTAAAAAAAAATATAAATAATGATTTTATTAGGGAATTATATTTTGGAGAAGGTAAGCTCTAAAATATATAGAATATCTCTTTGCTCATTCTATGTTCTTGTTAAAATAACATATTTTTTCCAATGAAAAAAAATATAAATAACAAATCAATTGTGGAATTATAATTTAAAGGACGTAAGCTCTAAAATTCATGAAATACCTCTTTACTCATTCTATGTTCCTGTTAAAAATCCTCATTTTTTTCGAAAAAAAAAAATTTAAATAATAAATTTATTAGGGAATTATAAATTAGAGTAAGTAAGCTTCAAAATATATGAAATACCTCTTTGCTAGTTCTATGTTCCTGTTCAAATACCATGTTTTTTTCAAGAAAAAAAAATATAAATAATAAATTTATTAAGGAATTATAATTAAGAGTAAGTAAGCTTCAAAATATATGAAATACCTCCTTGCTAGTTCTATGTTCCTGTT
>MKYW01000028.1:197294-214399 GCA_015776835.1 Aphidius ervi | reverse complement strand
AAAAAAAAAAAAAAAAAAAATTTAATAGTGAAACATAACTTAGAGGTAGTAAGTCCTAAAATATATGAAATACCTCTTTGCTAGTTCTATGTTCCTGTTAAAATACCTTAATTTTTTTAATAAAAAAAATATAAATAATGAATTTATTAAGGAAACATAACTTAGTAGTAGTAAGCTCTAAAATATATGAAATACCTCTTTGCTCATTCTATGTTCCTGTTAAAATACTTTATATTTTCCAAAGGAAAAAAATATAAATGTTGAATTTATTCGGGTATTATAACTGAGAGAAAGTAACCCTGGTGAAAATATTTCTACGAATTACTTTGAAATTCTCCGTGTTTATTTTGAATTTCTCCGTGTTTATTCTGAATTTCTCCGTGGTTATTCCGAATTTCTCCGTCGACTTTCTGATAGATAGTTTATACTCCCTAATTTTTTGAACAAGAAAAAAATTTTTTTAAATTTACATTATTTCTTTTCAACTGAACCCTATGGCTCCTAGCCTCCGTAATAATTATTTATCGAGTACTAATTATTTATTATCCGGTATTATTAGTTTGATATTTCTTTTTAATCTGAACTCATTATTACTATTGATTTATTTGTCCTTTGAACAAATCAACACATGATATTTCACCAGATTCAACTACAGAACAAGATAACATTTCATCTCTTGGTATGAATTCTTTCAATCGTTCCATCATTTGTAAATTTAATTTACTTATTCCATTTATTTTAACTTGTATTACTTGTGGTGGAAATTATTAAGAAAATTTGATAATTTTTCTAAACTTAATAATTTTGGTTCTTCAATTTTAAATGTATATCCTCCATCAATTTCTAAAACTTTGAATGAATTAACACCCAAGATTCGTTTTATTTTTATTCTTATCCAATTGTTATCATATCAACAAGAAATATTTTTTCATCAATTTTCAATTTCATCTTCATCAATCTTTGAGTTTTCCACCTGTACTTTTTTTTTTATTTCATTTGTTAATTCAACTTTCGTTACTTTATCGAATATCCCTGGTGAAAATATTTCTCCGAATTACTCCGAATTTCTTCCCAAATTGACCCATGCGTAGAAATGAGTGGAAAAATTTTCTCTTCGTCGTTGATTTCGGAAGAATTTCTCTGCGGTAAATTTTTTTTTCACTCATTTCTCAGCTTATTTTCATCGTGGAGAAATATTTCTGAACGTTTCTCCACCCAAGTCGTTTCGGAGAAAACTCGTAAAAAAATTCTCCACGTTAAAGATACGCGGAGATAATTTCTCCGCGGTAAAATTATTTTTTTCACATGTTTCTCTGCGTATTCTTATCGTGGAGAAATATTTCCGACCGTTTCTTCACCCTAGTCGATTAGGAGAAAATTTAGATATCTTTCACCACTCTTTTCTCCGCATGGGTCAATTTAGAAGAAATTCGGAGTAATTGCGGAGAAATTCAGGAGAAATCGTGGAGAAATATTTTCACCAGGGTAAGCTTCAAAATATATGGAATACTTCTTTGGTAGTTCTATGGTCCTGTTGAAATACAGGATTTTTTTCAAGAAAAATCATTAAAATTACGAAATTTATAGGGAATTATAACTTACAGAAAATAAGCTTCAAAATATATGAAATACCTCTTTGCTAGTTCTATGTTCCTGTTATAATACAATATTTTTTTCAAGAAAAAATAATTAAAATTACGAAATTTATAGGGAATTATAACTTACAGGAAGTAAGCTTCAAAATATATGAAATACCTCTTTGCCAGTTCTATGTTCCTGTCAATAAACCTGAATTTTCCTTAAGAAAAATAAAAAAACTTCGATTTTCTTCTTCAAGAAAAATAAAAAAAATAATAGTTTTATTAGGGAATTATAACTTAGTAGTAGTAAGCTATGAAAAATACGAAATACCTCTTGTTAGTTCTATGTTCTCATTAATAAACTTCAATTTCTTTCAAGAAAATTAAAAAAAAAAATAGTTATAAGAGGGAATCATAACTTAGTAGTAGCAACCTACGAAAATTAGAAAATACCTCTTTGCATGTTCTATGCTCTCAATCCAAATCGAAATTTTTTCCAAAAATCTACTAGGCAAATATAAAATTGCAAAAGTTATCTGTCTTCAGCTTGTTGTGACTCGTTTATATTTATTTAATTATTCTTGTCAATTTATTCTTGTATATCTCAATTTATAAATCTTTATTCCATGAAACTTTTTCTTATCAATATTCATGAGTGGCTTTAAATAAATAGCCATCTACAAACGCAGGTACAACCCAGTCAAATAAAAAATAAATTGTAACAATTTTATCGACACTTTATTACTCGTATTACATTAAATTATCTGGACATATAGATTATTGAATTTTTCTTCTTCTCTACTTTATTAAATTAATGTATATAAATAAACAAAAACAAAAAAAAAATGGAAAATAATAATAATAACTGTAACAAAATAAGTATTTATTCTATTTTTTCAAAAAAAAAAATATAATTGTCAATGATTAAATTAAAAAATAAGTCAATTATCTAGATTAATATATATATATATTTATATAATTATTTAACGGATAGGTATACCCTCCAAAAAACAGTGCAACCCATTTTATCTAATATATTTATAAAAAAAAAAAAGTTATTATTATTACAATTATAATTAAAATTATTATTATTTTGAATAAAAATTAATGTGATTCCAAAACTTCCATGAGAAATGAGTCAATTGGTATATCACCAATGAGTCGAAAAAAAAATAAATGTTCAAGACATTTAAGACCAATTGAACGTAATGATGGTAAACGTAATAATAATTTAGCAAATCTACCAGGATCATCTGGTTTATTGACACGTACATAATCTTCAAGTGTTGAATATACTTTGTCACGTAATAATTCAATTTCTTGTGGACTTTTTAAACCACGTATTTCTGAATTAAATAATATTATTGCACGTAAACAACCAAGTTCTGTTTTATCCATACGCATTTCTCTCATTTTAGTAACTAATTCAGATAATACACGATCAAATATTGTACCAATACCAGCTTGTTGTGCTGAATTTCTATATACAATAAGACCAGTTGCAAGTACAATACCATCATCAGTATCAATTGAACGATGTGAAAAACCAGCAATTAATAATTCATTCCAACCAGCTCGTAATAATAATACTTGATCTTCAAGTGGTAATGATGTAAAATGAGGAATGTGTTTTGCCCATTCAACAAGTTGAAATAATTGTTTATTTGTTGCTGTACAAATACTTGATACGGCATTCTATAAAATTTATATTTAAAAACAAACATAAATAAGTAAATTAATTCATTAATAATTATTACTTTATGTAATTTTTTTTTTTAAATAAAAAACATACCTCGTAACTTCCTTGTTGTTCTAATTTACATTCAACTCTTTTTTCAGCTTCAAGTATACGTTCAGCTGGCATATCAGAATGTATATTATTACTACTTGTACTTTCAACTTCATTTTGATGATGATTATTATCACGTTCTTTAGTACGTTGTCGTTCTTCTTGTACAGCTTCTCTTTTCATTCCCATTGTTAAGCATTTTTGATAACGACAATATTGACAACGATTTCTTTGTCTTTTATCAATAATACATGATTTTTCTTCACGACATGCATATGATAAATCTTTACGTACAGTACGTTTAAAAAAACCTTTACAACCTTCACAACTAAAATCAAAATACAATTAATATAAATTATTTGTTTAAATTATTTAATTTTATTTCCAGTCAATTGTAAATACCTGTATACTCCATAATGTTTACCACTCGCTCTATCACCACAAATTGAACATAAATGTTTACTTCCTGATAGAGGATGATTTGGTGGATATGCTGAATTAACTCCTGTTTTATTTTGTCCACCTTGTGATGTGTTCATCAAAGTACTGTGACAACCAATTGTAAATGATCTGAAATTGATTCAAAAATAAATTACTATAAAAAAACTCTGTACAATTTTCATAATGAATTATTAAATTTAAAAATAATTATACAAATAATAAATGAACTTTTTTAAACATACCCTGGACTATTTGGTCCCGAGGGACTAAAATTTCCGGAATTTATGAGGTTTACCGTGTCGGGCTTCATGTCTAGCGGGCTTTGGGGTCCAACCGATGACATGGATATATTGTTGCTGTCCAAACTCAACCCTGTAATAAACAAATAAATTTAAAATTAACATCTCACATTGTTTATAAAAAAATTCAAATTAAAAAAATAACTATTCAATACTTTTTTTGTATTGTTTTTTGTTATTTTAAGTGATCATAGAATAAATAAATAATGCAGCATTGATTGCATTATGACGCAAAGAGGTGAAAAAAAAATATAAATAAAAAAATTCATCAGGGTTATTAGACGTATGATAATTGTCAATAATAATATGATGATCATCAAAAGAATTCATTACAACATAATACATTTTTTAAAAGAATAAAACATCAAAATGTTTTTTTCTTTTTTTTCGGATAGATTTTTGTTAAAATTATTAATTATTATATTAATTAGTATGTTTATTTATTCAATTTTTTTTTTGTTAATTGTATTTGTTGGACTTTGTTGTAAAAATTTTTTAATACAAGTAGAATGGTAATTTACTGTGTCAAGGTCACGTCAAGAGCGCTAGTTACGTTTTAATAGCGACACGCCTCATAAGGTCACGTCACTCATGGATACCATGTACTACGTTTTATATAATAATTTCATTGTATTTTACATATATTTTTTTTTTTCCTCATAGTTAAAGAATAATTTACAATTTTAATGTATCATGCAAAATTATAACAATGCTTTTTTTCTTCGAGCTATTAATTTTTTAAATAAATTTGTTAAATTGTGCAAAGAAAAATTATTATTATTATTATATGAAAAAATTATTATTTTTTGTTTATTTTTTTAGTCATTAATAATATGTATTTGGTTAATTGTTAAAATTTACATTTTAAATATTAGTATGATGTCATTATGTAATAATTTTTAAAAAAAAATTAAAAACCTGTTTTTAAATATAAAATTATCAAAATTAAATTACATTGTTAAAATATTTGTATATGTCTATTATATTAATTAAAATTTTAACTAAATTTATTAATTAAATAAATAAGTATATTTATTAAAAATTTTGGCTACTAAATTTGTTGAAAAAAAAAATAAAATAAAATAAAAAAATATCGATAAAAAGAAAAATTTTTTAAGCTCAATTTTGAAATATTTATTGGAGTATTTTTAAAAGTCATTTATCCAGGGATAGCAGGATTATTTATTTATTTATTTATCCACTGTAAAAAATAAATTTTTCTAGTTAATAATAATTTCAATAAAATTATTATTATTCAAAGATAAAAATCATGCAAATATTTGTCTAATTAATTACTCAAGCATTACAATAAAAATAAAAAAAATTCTTTGTTTATTTATCATGTGAAAAATTATTAGAATAATAATTATACAATTGTCGATGAGTTGTATATTGAATACAATAATGAAAAAAAAAAATTTTTTCAAATTTTTATACAGTGTGCATTTTAGTATCGATGTTATACATAAAACAAATTAAATATGCTCCAAAAGATAATGCGTACGACCTGACCTTCACCGACAAAAGTGCAAAATATTAAATCGTTTATCATCTAACTTCTTCCCACTCGTATATACAAAAAAAAAAAAAATATTATAAAAATAGAATACAAATATTTTATATAAATAAAATAATCATTAATTCGTCTACCAAAAAATACCTCCAAAAATTTTTAAAACTAATTTTACATTTAATTGTTTATTTAACTGTTAATATTGTTTTTTTTTTAAAAACAAAAATTTATAATATTAGTCAGTATTATATTTTAAATAAATAATATAAATAAAAGTTGTTTAATAATGTTAATAATATTTAAAAAAAATTTATTAATGTCAATATATTATTGGGATTTTAAATTTTTTTTATATTTTTTTTTGTTTAAAATACAACTTTTATTATATTGAATTATTTAAATTTTTATAAGTTCAACATTGTTGTTGATTATTTGTTAATTTAATTTGAGTTATTTATTTATTTATCACATTGATAACATAATAGTCGTACAAGTGTTACCCCGAGCCCAATGTTTTGCCTTGGCACCTTGAATTATTGCCGTGACTGACATCATTGGTTTTTCTTTTTTCATCATCTTGAATTGTTTGATCGATGATATTTTACTTTTTTAAATTTTCAACTAAACATTTACACTGTTAAACTATTTTTTTTTCTTTTTTTTGGTATATTTTAAAGCTTTGTTATCACAAGGAATGCATTTACGTATATTTTTTTTTTAAAACCACAATACATATAAATTTTTTATCTCTATTGAAAATATTATTTCCGCACTAACAACACAATTTACTATACAACTGAATAAATTGAGTAAATTTATTATCGAGCGAATAATAAAAAATATATATATATATATAAATTAAATCAAGAAGAAATGAAAATTATAAAAAATTCAAGGCCAGTGGTGTGTTTGTATGGCACTCACGTGGGTTGCATCAAGACAATCAATATATATTATTTATTTATAATAAAGACTGAATTTATTTTAAAATGATTGATGTTGTTATATTCCTGTAGGACATAACAACATATTTTTTAAAATTAATATTAATACTTTTAAACTAAGAAAAAGTTCAAGGTTTTTGAGATAAATTTGTCCACGTCCGGAATATTCACACACACACTAAATATATATTTAAAAAAAAAAAAAAGATAACATGTATGTTGTATATCTTGCAAGACAGATGTCTGTCTGTAACTGCAAATATGCATATAATACATTTATGTGATTAGCAAAACTCATTATATATTTTTATTAACGCCATTAAGAAAAATAATAAAAAAAATCAACTTTTTTTTACTATAAATTTTTTTTATAAAATTCAAGTTCAATTAATAATTATTTTTTTTTTTTACTGTCAAGTCACGTGATTTTGACAGTTTTTTAAATTTATTTTTAATTTTTTTTTTTAAATCACTTTACACTGTGTAAATTTACATTTTACAATTTTTTCAGTGATTTTTTTTTTTATAGAAATAATTTAGCCTTGATTGTAATTTTACTTTTTTTTTTATCCTAAAATTATTACTGCGCAAAAATTTATCTGAATTTAATACGAGTCATGTAAATTTATCCAATTTATCATCATTACAAAGAATTTTATTTGTTAAAAATAATTTAAATGAATTTAAAATGCAAAAAAAAAATAAAATTAAAAAATTTAAAAAAAAATAGATAAATGAAAAATAAGAATAAATAATAGTTTTAATAATTAAAAATAAAAATAAATTATAGAGATAACACTGGAACAAATCATTTGATATATTGATACATATTATTTGATTATAATTAATTGTTGATTAATTTAAATAAACGCAACGGTCGAGTATTATAGTCGCGAACCGGTGAACGACTGAACACTGAAGTCAGAATGAATTCAATTTCTCAAGTACAGAAACCTGTGTATTTTTTTTAAAGCTGATGTCTGTGTGCAACGATGTCATATGGATGACGTACACGATGGCCGACAAAATATATATGCATATCCTATCATTTTACTAAACATAATATGCCAAAAAATGAAAAAAAAAAAAAAACTAATTTATTTCTATGAATCCAAAGATATTGTCAAATAAATAATTGTTAATTAGACATTTTAATTGTTTTAACCAATTCATTTTTTTTTTTTTGTTACATTAATTAATAATTTTTTGAATAATACGCCCTCGCGCAAAATCAGAGTTCTAGTTTTCTCATCCAGGGATAAATCTATCTCTGTTGTTTTATAAAACTGGGCGTTATGGAAGCTAGCTCTTCACTGCCCTGGATGACCTTCTCTAAATCTTCATTCAAGGCTATTTCTGCAGATAAATAATGACAAACCCGTTTTAGTATTTTAATAATACATTTGTCATTTTTATATTGTTCATGTTAACTCTACCTTATCACTATTCAAAATTTTGCAAGTGTTTTTTTTTTTTTTATTTTTAATTTTTATATTTACTAAAAATTTACACATATTTTTTTGCTTGTCACTATTATAAATAAATTGTCATTATAATTATTAACAAATATATTTTTATGACAATCATGCTGAAGAAAGAAAAAATCATGTAAATATTATTTATCTATTTATAATTTCATCAAAAGAGAGAAATTAATTTTACCTAGTTTAACTGAATTAGTTTTTATAATTAAAACAACTAAATTGGCTGATTATTTAATGAAATGTTTTAATGATAGTAATGTGGTTTTGAATGTACCATTGTTTAGATGCATGAAGGAAAAAAAAATAAAATAAATTAAACAATATTTAAGTAGTAAAAGTGGTTGTCAAGGTTAATATTTTTATCAATGCTTGACTACTCTACTGGCATCCGATCGTTATTCATAACTATTATACATAATAAAGAAAAAAAAAATAACAATATATATTTTTTTTTCAAGGAAAAAATATAATAAAAAAACATAAATAAATTATATTATTTTAAACAATTGAATGTATTTTGTATTGTACAAAAATTTTGACCTAATGTTATAAATTCATTTTTATTAAAATCATATATGAATGATAACAACGAAAAAAATAATTAAATAAAACCACTTCCTGTTACCATATTTTGAGATGGTCAGGTGCTATTCTAAAAATAATAATAATAGTATTTTAATTTAGCAATATGAATAACCTTGAAGTGAAAAAAAAGTTAAAATTTAATAAAAATGACATCAAGTTTTTTCGTTTTTTTTTTTTTTAAATTTGTAGATTGTTGTGNTTTTTTTTTTTTGTTAAATTTGTAGATTGTTGTGTTGATTATTTATTGTTAAAAAAAAATTGTTTTACGTGTAATATGTGTGTTAGTTTGTAGTACAATTTATCAAGGATAAATAATTTACTCGATATATGTATATAATAAAATAGTAATTTCGAAATGATCTCATCGTTTTACTCTTGTACCGTTATTCATGAATTTTGTCCTTTATTAATAAGAGAAATAAATAATGTTAACAGATGAAAGATTTTAAACTCAATATCAAGGATAAATAATCATGAAATTAAATATATTTTTTTATATAAAATGTATAATATATATTTATTTAAATTTACGAATGTATTTTTTGAATAAAAAAAAAACAACAGTCATTGGCTGTTTTATTATTTTTAGATTTTGGTAAAAAAAACTCTAAAAGTTTAAATAAAAAAAGGAAAAATCTATAAAATTTAATTTTACAGATAAAAAAGTATAAAAATTACTAAGAAAAATTTAAAGATTACTCCAAAAAAATTTCGATAAAATGTCGTAACTTTTTATGAAAAAAAAATTCCAGAGAAAAATTTAAAATACAATAACTTGCGATGGCTAAAAAATATATAGCATAATTTATAAATAATGAATAAAATATTTTTAAAAAATTTGCACAGATTAATATTTAAAATAAAATCAATAAATAAATTATTTTCTTATTTAAATATAGAGCACCTAAAAAAAAAAAGCCAATAAATTATTAATAAAATATTTTTGATAATTTAAATATATCGCGAATAACGTAAAAATAAATGTAAAAAATAAATTAATTGATAAATAATAACCATTATAAATTATTATAAATAAAAAAAAAAACGATGAGTTTTTATTGTGACCTATTTTATAAATATCAAGTTGGTTTCTGGGTTGACATAAATTGGTTCATCCCGACATTGACCTAAATATATTCTACACTTTTTTTTTATGTTTCTAATATGCGACATCTAGCTGTGTCCTATTTCACATAATTGTGTCAAGGACATTTATATACAAACAGTGGGAACTAAATATCAAATAACACACAAAAAAAAAAAGCTGCAAAAAAAAGTCATATCGATTAAGCAATTCAAAGAGAAAATATATATTTAAATTTCATGTAGAAAGTTGCTATTTGTATATTCAATTTTTATTATCATTGGTATGTTTATTATTAATAAAAATTTATCACAAATTGAAGCAAAAAATTATCAAATAATTTAAATTTTTTGTCGTCAAAAAAAAAACATTATTTCTTCGCCTTATTTGGAATTGTTTCTCAATTTATTTTGCTCCAAAATTTAAATTAAAAAAAAAAAAAAGACTCAGAGTTATTTGATGTTTATCATTTAAAGTATTTTTTAATTTAAAAATAATAATTAAAATATAGGTAAATAAATAAAATATTATGTGTGTTATTTTATAAATTAAAATTGAAAAAATAAATCAAATTTTTTTGTCTAAAAAAAAATTCATTGAGGCATTTTTTTAAAAAAAATATTTTTACTGTCATTTTTACTGTTGGATATATTTAAAATAAATCAATTTATATATTTTTTTTTAAGATATTATGTAGTTTTAAAAAAAAGAGTAAATTAATGTTGATAATTTTGACGATTGAAAATGGAATCTCTCGGACACACATATACAACAAACACAAGTGAAAAAAAAAAAACAAGGCAGTGACATATATAATATTTACAAAAAGTAAATATAATTATAAAATAATGAAAAATTAAAATAATTTAAAAATCATATTGAATATAATAAATACATAACTAAGAAGAAAAATTAATAATTAATATGTAAAAAAAATAATTATAAATGCGGTCAGTAAACTAGATCCGTTTTCGACCCTGACACTGCCACAATCCGCTGTCACGATTTGTGTCAGTCTCCTCTCAATATTGTTAGATTTTTTAATAAATTTTTTGTTTTTGTTTTTATCATAATAGTTAAATTAAAAACTTACCTCGTAATTTTAATTAAATCACACAATTTATATATATTTATCACCACAATAATATAAACATTTAATAAACAATTTTAATGATTTATAAATAAATGTTAAATTTAATTTTCACCCTTCTCTTTTTAGTTCAGGCCCTCCACTAGGTTCTTGAAATATAAATTTTTTTTTTTTTAATACACTTGAGAGTATATAAACATGGCCGGTTTGTTAGTTCGGCTTGTCACCATTACTCCAAGGTCGTTGAACTATTTTATATATTTATTATTAATTTATTATAATCAATATTTTATTTATTTTATATTTATTATTGATATATTTAATTGTTGTATGATGTTTATTTTTTATTATTTACTAAAATGGAGCAATATTTCTTAAGGTAGTTGTTTTGACTTTTATTATGTAGTTGTTGACCTGCTTACAGGTGGCACTTGTGTCGCTCTCTTTCTCATCATAAATCCTTGTTTACACTTTCACAAAAAATATATTTTTATATTTAAAATTTAATGTAATTAGTAATTACTGTAATTATTTTTGTTAATTAATTACTGTAAATAAGAATTATTATTATTTTTAGTCATTTATAAAAAAATTTAGAGCCTCGATAGTTTTTTTTTAATTTTTCGCTTGACAGTGTAAATCAGGCTTTATATTGACTCAAAAAAAAATATATGCAACAAATTATTATTATAAAACTAAAAACACACATTTTTTTAATTAGTGTAGAAGATAAATAAATGAAAAAAATTAAATTGTCAATTGAAATGCAATTAATTTTATTGTCAAATATTTAGCTATTTAATTTAATGAATATTGTTTAAACAAATTGGATAATAAAAAGGTATCAATAATAAATTTATTATAATTAATGATTATTATTAAACAAGTAGTATAATAATATGTCTATTTTTTTTTTTATTTCTAGAATAAAATAATAATGAATAAAATTATGAATTGTTAATTGAGAAAAAAAAACACAACTTAGCGAAAAAATGATTCGTTTATTTCAACCATCAATACCAAGAACAACAAGAACACTATTTAAACCAACAAAATTAAAATATTTAATAATTATAATTGGAATAATTGGAGTACTTGATTTATTTGGAGCATTTACTCATTTATTTGAATATTCATATGACAGATATTTTACATATCCATATGAAGGTGATGTATTTCCATTTGTTGATGCTTTAAAACACAATCATAAACCAAAAGTAAAACCAATAAATGAATATAATTTAGATTATATTTATAATTTAAAAGATCATTGTGTTGATAATAATTATCATAATTTACGTATTATATTTTTAATTAAATCAGCATTAAAAAATTTTGAACAACGTAATGCAATTAGAAATTCTTGGGGTTTTAAAAAAAGATTTTTTGATGTACCAACAAGAACATTATTTCTTCTTGGTATAAATAATAATGATAATGAATTACAATATAAAATAAATCAAGAATCAATTAAATATAAAGATATATTACAAGCTAAATTTATTGATTCATATTATAATAATACAATTAAAACAATGATGGGAATAAATTGGGCATTTAAAAATTGTTTAAATTCAAAATTTTATATGTTTGTTGATGATGATATGTATGTTTCAGTTAAAAATGTATTAGCATTTATTAGAAATCCAGCTTATTATCCAGATTATTTAAAAGAACCAAGTAGAATGGGTAAGAGGGAAGCTAAATATTATTCATCTGATTTTAATGAAACTCATGTGCCAATAAATATTTCAGATAATACAGTATTAATTGATAATAACAATAATAATAATAATACAACAATAAAATTAGATAATTCAATAATACGTAAACGTCGTCAAATATTTGACATTGAATTACCAGATAATGTTAGATTATTTGCTGGATATGTATTTAAATCATCACCACATAGGCATAAAACATCAAAATGGTATATTTCATTGGATGAATATCCATATGATTATTGGCCACCTTATGTTACAGCTGGTGCATATATATTATCAAAAAATGCACTTGTTGATATGTATTATACAAGTTTATACACAAAACATTTTAAATTTGATGATATTTATTTGGGTCTTGTTGCTAAAAAAGCTGACATTGAACCATTTCATTGTGACGAATTTCATTTTTATAAAAGAGACTATACACCTTTTAATTATAAATATGTTATTGTATCACATGGATACAATAATCCAAATGAATTATTACAAGTATGGAATGAACAAAAAGCATTAGGTAATGCATAGATAAATAATAATTTGCCAAATTAATTAATTAGATAATTTTTTTAATTCAATTTTATAGATTAATTTATTAAATTATTTATAAGTAGAAAAATACATTTACATTTAATAAAATTTAAAAATTATAAAAAACATTATATTATTACAAATTATTGATTATTATTTATGTTATTTTTTTAATTTTAAATATTATTTACAAAATTTGTACTGGATTAGATCGATAATAATTATTCAGTCGATTTATTTGCAGTTTTATTCTAAAAAAAAATATATTAAATTAATAATTATTATTGTCTACGATGTTGTTGATCAATATTAACTTTAATCAATGTTTCATGAAGAACAGATGCTTCTCTTTTTAACATATTTAAAAGTAATTGTGAACTTTCAAGTATCTAAAAAATATAATCATTATATTTAATATATAATTTTTTTATGTAAAATAATTTGAAAAGATTGTAAATTAATTTACCTTTGTATATGCAGCTTCTGTTTCTGTAATTGTTTTATCATACTCATTACGTACAGATATTCTTTTACCAAGACAATCAGTTATTCTAATTAGCTTTGTTGACATTTTTTCAATTTCTTTTTCTAATGTTATTTTATCTTCTTCTTGTAAATCAATTTGTTTTTGTAATTCAGCACGTCGTTGTTTCATATCTTCTAAATCTAAAATTATATAGGTATAAATTTTTATTATAAATTTTGTTTGTTTGTTTTTTTAAATAATATAATGTAAACAATTAATTTAAAGGTTATATACCGCGTTCCAACTCACACTTGACGAGTTCCTGATTGTAAGTTTGTAATGCAGCACCATGTTGTGACATTTTAATTAATAACTATTAAATTATTAAAACACACAATATCCAAATATATTTAATAATAATGAAAGTATTTATTTAAATTTGTTAATAAATGACATGAAAATATGAGCATTTGTATGTTGATGATGATTGTGGTGGTTGGAGTAGGGGGATGTTTTGTTGTTGCTGTTTTGAATTGGTGTGCCACCATTTTTTAGGTGGAGTTGCAAACAAGCTTTATACACCATCATGTGATTGTTAATTAAATGCAATTGAATAAACTATTTATTATAAATAATTTAGTGTCCTCCAATAAACAAATATTAACTTGAAAATAGTTGCTTTTTATTTTGGAGTAATTTAAACAAGTTGATGAAATAACAATAACTAAATTGGAGTAAATTAATAAAACATTAAAATTCAGATTTTAAAATTTGTATTTATTTATTGTAATTTTCTTCTTTTCTTTTCGATTAATATTATTGGCAGTCGAACAATCAACAAAAAAACGAATTAAAATCAGATTTATTAAAGTTATCTTAAACTATTGAGTTTAAGTTTTTTTTTCTTTTTTTCTAATTTAAATTATTAAACAAAATAAAAATTAAAAAATAAGAGTGATAGTTTTTTTTTTTTTTATCTTTGAAATTTTAAAAACTTAAAAAATTTAATTTTCCATATTTTCGGATATCTAAAAAAAAATTTATTGAGTATTAAAATTTCTCTTCTTCTAATCCATGTTTGAAGAACATCATAACGGGTGTTGATACACCATCAATATCACGGTATTCCATAAGACCAACAAGACCATCAATGTCCATACTTTCACCAGTGAAAAATTGCAATTCCTTGAATCTTCCCAAAATATCTTTCATGACTTTGTTCATGTTAGTTTTGAAAACATCAACTTGATCTGGTTGAGTTTCTTCCAATTTAGCAACCAATCTAACAAAATAAAAAACAATGATTAGAAATCAATAAACTATTGATTGTTTAATAATAAAAGTTATAATTTTTATTACTAACCTTTTCATGTACTCTTTAAGATATTGGGTGTATGATTTTTTATCACCAAATGCATATGATTCTACGAGATTGTGATTGAGAACAATATCAACACCTGATTCAATAGTCTCATCAGTACCTTCATCAGCTTCTTCAGCAGATGGATTTGCTCCAGCAATAACAATTTCTCCTTGTTTACGTTGGACAAGCTAAAAATTTAATTTTCAAATATTATTATTTCAGCAATGTCTATTAATAGTTACATAAAAATCAATATGAATCATCAATTTACCTTTCCATAAACTTCGTAGATAACATTATCAACAAGTTTTATTTTGAAGGTGTCTGCAAACATCTCATCACCTGTAAAATAAACATTAAAATTTAGTTCATTATTTATTCAAATTATTATTATATTTTAAATAAAGAAACATTTTTTTTTTCAGCATCTGACATTAATGTTTATTTTTTAGGTTATGTGTTAATAATATTAAAAATAAAATTATTTATTATTTAAACAATTTACAAAAATAATAATAAAGCAACAATAAATATTAGCTCAAAAAAAATTTAGACTTTCAGACACATCCAAGGTCATTAAATTTGATAAAATAATTATCAATTTGCCAATAATAATTTAATTTTCAACATGTGCAACTGAAAAAATTGATAAACCATATGTTGAGGTTATGAAGAAAAAATTTTATCATTTATATAAAAAATATAAAAATCATTTACTCAATATCAGCAAGGTCAAATTAATTTACATCAAATGATAAAAATAATTTATCTATCAATTATATAATTAAAATATATGTATAAAGAAAAAACCATAATTGAAAATAATTTGGAGCACATGGACACTTGTGTTCTAATCAATATTTAAATGATAAAAATATCGATTATTAATAAACATATTGTTAAATGTAGATAATTAAAACTTACCGCTGAAGATATCTTTGTAGATTTTCATTTTGGAAGATTGATATTAATTAAAATTTGTAATAAATATAAACAAGTCAAGACACTTGCAGCCACTCCAACGATCAAATCGGAAAGACAATTTTTTTTTTTGATGAATCGAGTGCCCAAGGAAGGTTTGTCATCCAATAGAGTGGGGGGAGGATACAATTTCTTTTTGACATTGCCATTTGTGAGTTCAATGAACACGTGTTCAAAAAGCCTCATTTACACTGTCAAAATATTTTATTAATACTCATTAAATATATGTAAAATTGAGTAGATTTAAATTAAATTATTTATAATTTTAATTAATATTAATAATAATAAGTTTAATTTAAAAAAAATATGCAATATAATTTTTCTTGAAATATTTTTTGTGTCTTTTGCGCATGATACTGCGCCTGCATTGTGCAATGTGCAGTAAAATTTTTCTAGGGATATTTCGTGTAAATTGTCAATGTAAACAGCCTCATTTCCACTGTCAAAATATTTTATGCAAATAATAGAATTAAATTTCGCGCTTCTTTTTTTGTGTCGCCATTTTAAATTTTACAGCTCCTCCTCTTCTCTCTCTCTCTCTTCTGCTCTCCTCTCACTTCCATTGAAAAATAAAAATAAACTTCAATTTCAGTGATGAGCAGTGATGAGTTATAAATCTATTTTTATTTTGTAAAAATATAATTGAAAAAATTAATACACGAGTAGATATTTAGATAAATAAAAAACACAAAGTAATTTGATAACAATGTTGTTGTTTTGATGATAAAGTGGCAGCACCATCACATTGCAAAATAAAAGAGATAAAAAAAACACAGAAAAATAATCTTTGTCTGCTTTGTTTGTGTTGATATGTTTGTGTGTATGATAAAATCAGTGTGTCGTAAAAAAGTGTCCTCAAATTATTATTTTTAAATTTATCAAAACAAATAATTTTTAAAAAAACCAAACAAACAAACAATTACCATCAAATTATTTATTAATTTGATAAGAATTTTTTCTAATTTTCAAGGTAAACAATGATAGCAATCAAATAATTTATAAATCGATTTAAAAATATTTCACGATTGGAACAAACAGTATTTTTTTTTTTTGCGTAGGTGTTGACGAAATAAGAAAATAAAATAAAAATCAAAAATGATGAAAAAATGAAATAAAAAAAATGGTTGTTCGAAGCTGTCGTCAATTGATTAAAAAATTTCAATTGTTTTTATTTTTTTATTTATTAACCATACAAGTTTAACATGGCTGTTTGATAAATTTAATTTTTTTTTTT
>MKYW01000028.1:150683-195890 GCA_015776835.1 Aphidius ervi | reverse complement strand
AAAAAAAAAAGCTAGTTACTCGGTAAAAGTGTGCATTCGAAACAAGCTCATTTGAATTCACGTCAAGTTTTAACCTTCGATATAATAATATGTATTTCGATATTTTATTTGAACACGCACATTACCGGAAAAGAATATTTCTCAATGTTTTACAAAGTCTTGAGCATTGCAGCCAAATTAAGCTCTATTTTGTATTATTTTATTCAACAAAAAAACCATTTTTTTTTGTTTGCTTTTAAATAGTGTAAAAAAAAAGAAGAAAAAAAAATTATTATTTTCAATTTTTATCAAGTTATATGTTAAGCAAAATATTATGATTTATTTTTTTTTATTTAAAAATTTTAAGCAGTCTTCCATTTGGAAGGATATCATGAAGCTTCTTGTTAATTTTTTAAAAAATAAGAAAAAAAAATTTATCAAATATTGTGGATTTGGTCACTAGTCTTATTTAAATTGTATATAAATATAATATTTATATGTGTAACGAGTCTCGATTAGCTTTGACATTTGATGAATTTTTTTTTTTTTTACATCAAAAGCTCATCAGTAATTAATTTATTGATNTTTTTTTTTTTTTTTTTTTTTACGAGTCAATTAATGTATTTATCATCCAAGATCGTTTTTGTTTAAAAATTTGCTAACATTTATAATATTTAAATGAAATAATGTGTCATAAATTTAGCCGTTGATATTTTTGTATTTTAAATTTTAATTACTAATCAATTTTTAAATATTATTTTCCAATTTTAATTAGAAAAAAAATATAAACATAATACGTAAATTTCTTATTTTTTTCATTCTTTAATCTATCATTTGCGAGTAATAAAATTTTTAAAATGTTAATTATCTAAAACACATTAATTGGAAAAAAATAATTATAATTGTTTTTTGTCTTTGTCTATTGAATATCAGCATTTGTAATTTTGTCACCGTTCATCGTTTATTCCGTTAAATGTAACAATAGCATTTAAAAAACTAGCATAACAAAAAAAAAAAAAAAACCAAAAAAACAAAAAAAAAAACAAAATACAATATGTGTATTTTAAAAAAAAGAAAAAAAAAAACAACGATTAATTGTAAAACTTTATTTGTCAATCTACATGGAATACATTGAATTACAGAGAATCACTACATCACGAAATTAGTGAAAAGTACGCTCAATACAAATACTGATTTGAGCCAGAAATTATTAATTGTATATTTTTCTTTTTTCCTCTCCCTTAATATTCATTTTAAAAAAAGTATAAATATGTCCTGTATAACGTCAATTTATTTGCCGTTAGCATTACATTTACTTTTAAAAAAAAATTTAAAAAAAACATTATTTGGCAGCTTAGTTTCTATAAACAATTGTTTATAATGATAATTTTTTTTCTTAGCTACACTACAAAGATTATAAAATTTTGTGCATATTACAACTAATAATATTAACTCATAAATATAATTTATAAATACTCAATCCAGCTTACTACAAAAAAAAAATTTAATGGAAATACAATATTGTGCCACCGTAATTTTTCGATTATTATTTATTAATTAAACCTAAAAAATTAAATACTAGTCTATTCACATGACCACTGAAATGATTTTTTTTTTTTTTTCTGTACGGAATGATTGTTAATTAAAAAAAAAATAACGTTTTTAATCATCAGAATTAAATATTTCATTAGATTATTGTTGGTACCTTTTGTTTTTTTTTTTTTTTTATATAAAATTCAGTAGAAAATTTTACAAATCAATTAGGCCTGCTTTGAGAACAATATTTTTTATGCAGTTATAAATTTATAAAGTCAATTATTGTTTTAATCTTGAGTCTGTTTTCCAATTATTATTAATTTTCTTTTTTAACAATGAATATCAAAAGTATATTCAGTTATATATACACATTCAATTATTCTATTCATTTTTTCAATTTAAATTTTGTTGAGTACTTTAAATGATAAACAGTTGTATTTTTTTTCATAATACAAAAAACTGCAAAAAAATTGTTTAATATATTTATTAATACTAAAACGTGTCGATATAATTATTAAAATTATTTTTTTTATATTAACGTCAAGGTAAAGTATTGAAAAAGAAAAAAAAAAAAGCTTTTGAAAATTATGTGTGCTGCCAGAAATCAGATTGAATTAGCTGAATGAAATATTCATTTTTGCACCGATTATGTAAAAAATATGATTTGGAAGTATTATCAAAGAAATATCTCTGTAATTTGAATTAAAAAATTCATCTAATTATTCATGATTGTACTGATATATAATTTTTTTTTTTTATATAATTATGTAAATTAAATTTAAACACTTTCAGTTGGACTCTGAAATTCCGAGAGTGCATGAATTGGATTTTGCACTTTTTTCTGTGAACCTTTGCGTACTTTAGCACGCACTTCCTCTGGTCGTTCTGGACGTACCAATGGTTTTTTTTCTGGTGCTTTCATTTTCCATACGACAATTGGTGACTGTAAAATAATTGTAAATAATTAATAAATAAATATATACAATTTTTAATATACATACAGGTATATATTACAACAATTTAAATTGTAACTTACATACTGGATAATCCAAGAAAGTAAATAATATAAAAAATAATTATGTAATAAGATAATTAATATAATAAATATTGTTATTATTGAATAAATAAATACTTACAGCAACATTTGCTTCTCTTGGATATTTTGTAGAAGCAACATATGAAGCTTTAACAGTAAGTACAACAGCATTCATAAGATTTTTAGCAGCTTGAATAAGTGATGTTGCTGAATCTAAACCCGAAACAATAAGTTCACCACTGATATTTTGTACATCAGCTTTAACTTTACTTGTAATATTCATTTGATGACAATACAATGCTATTCTTTGTAAATATGCAAGAAGATCTTGTTTTGTTGAACTTTCAGGACATTGATCAGCAATTTGTCTTGTTAATTTATCCAATTTAGTACCAGCTTCAGATATTTTTTTAGCAGCAGTTATAACATCCATTGTTGTTTTTAATGGACCACGTCCACGTGTAAAATCTGTCATTTCCATCATAATCATACACATATGTTTAGCAAGTACAATAATATCATTACCAGCATCATCCCATTTAGCAACTTCTTTATCAAATTTCAATTTTTCACTTTTAAAATATTCAAATTGTTGATATATTTTTTGTTTATCTTCTTCTGGCATTTTTCTCATAGCTTCACATGCTGTTGTTATACCAGATATATCTGGATATTCATCAATTGAATGTTCACCAGTTTGTGCACTTGATTTACTACCTCTTTCAATTGTATAATGATCATCTGGTTCAAAATCTTCTGGATCAAGTTCTTCATCTGGACGATTCATTAATACAGCACGACGTATTTCACGTACACCATCATAAACTAATCTTGATGCATCAATAAAATCATTTTCATCAACTTCTTTTAATGGATTACCAGATAATGCATCAACAGCAACTTTAACACGTTGAGCAAATTTTGGCATAACTTGATCACGTAATACAATAACAGCTTCAAGTACTGGTTTTGTATATACTCTTGGTTCTGACATTTCTTGTGATATTTGTGCATGTACAACATTACATACACGATTTGAACGACCAAGTATTGCTTCAGCAGTTCTATTTAATGTATCAGCATCACCTTCTTGTAATGCAAGTACACATTTATTAACATCTTCAAGTATATGACTTTCAGATACAGCTAGAAAATCATCAATTGTTGTTATATCATCAACAGCTTCAGTTAATACACCAACTTGATTTTCCCATGCTTGACGAAATACTTGCATATTTTCAATAGCTAATTTTGAATGTGGACGTGCTGCTAATACACGTGCTGCATTTATAACTTGTGGACATAAATTACTTATTTGTGCAGCAGCATGACGTACCATTTTAACACCATCAACATTTGCTGACATACTACAAACAAGATTTGCAACTTCAACAAGTTTATTAGCATGTTCAGTAAATACTAATGCACATTCTTCAACTTCTTTATCATTTCCTTTTTCAGCAGCAGCAATGAGAATTAATAACGGTACACTTGTTTCAAGAAAACTATCAGAAACATGATCAACAACAGCTTTACGTAAATGACGACGTAGATCACGTGTTTTTCTTCCCATATGATCAATTGCACGATCTAAACCTTCTGATTGTTCCTTCACAGTCATCTATTGTTTAACAAAAAATATTTTTATTTTACATTTAAATTATCAATAATATTTTGCACATCAAAAAAAAAAAAAATAACAAATATACTATCAAAAATCAATAAAGCATAAAAATTAATTTTAAAAAAGCTGTAACAAAAAAAAAAAAAAACAAAATTGGATTAATTTTTTTTAGCCAGGATCATCAACTGTTTCACCCAAGTGACTTATTAGATTATATTTGCTAATATATTGAAAGTATACAAGTGCAAGACTGATGGGTGTTGACACTGAGGTTACTTGCTAGACGTTCAAAATTCACAGAACCATTGAAGGCTCTTAAGGACCTGGGTACATTATTTATATTAACATAATCAAGACATTCAATCAAAAATATTGAGTTAATTATTTATTGTACTTAAAAAATATTGAACCCAGGATACTACACTTGAATTTGACCCTAATCTAGACACCAACTTCTGCGTCATAAGGCTTACAAAAATATTATATAATAAATATGAAGCCTTGAGAATGTGGTACAAAACCATAACTGTTACTTAAAATGATTATATATTTATTTTTTTTTCAAGTCTACTAAACAAATTAGCAAGTGGGTGGATGGGTGGTTTTTTTTTCTTTCATTATATTATATTTACCCGTTTCCTATTATGATATTGTTGCAACTGTAATCCTCAATAGAATAAAAAATATTATAAAATAAAATTAAAAAAATAATAAAACAAAAGAAAGTAAATGATATGGAATTTTATATATATAATTAAAAAATTATTCTTACGTTATTCATGTATTCACTGAGTAAATCTTGTAATGCTTGACGTACAGCATTGCATTCTTTAACAATTTTTTCACGTCTTTCATCTCTGGTACATGATGAATCAGCCATAAGTGCAGCACCACTAATAATACTCTCTAATCTTTCTTCTAAACTTGGACGTGTTTTAAGTTCATTATATGCCAATGGTGACATGACCATACTTTCATCAAATTCATCAAGTGCATCAGCAAGTTCACCAGGACCATCAAGTGGATGTTGTTTACCACCAGGTAATTTACCTTGTGCAACATTATTAATTGTATCAACAGCTTCACATACTTGTTTTAATACATAATCACGATTAGCTTTTGCAGCAGCTAATTCTGGATGACGTACATATACTTTTGATGCTGTTAATAACATTGTTGAATGTTTTTTTAATACAGCACGTGCTGCAGCAAGATCATCACGTAATTGTGGATCTTTAAGTTCATGTTGACGTTTTGCTGCTTGATTAATTAATTCAGTTGCATTTCTACCAAATTGTTTTATATTTTCTAATAATTCACCTTGTGATGATACTGTTTCTAATACCATTAAATTATCTTTAACAACATGTAATGATTTTAATAATAAATGTACATCAACCATATCAGCAAGTATTAATAAACGTGTTACTGCTGATAATAAATTTCTAGCAGCTCTAACCATATTACCACGTTTTAATGATGAACATGGATCTTCGGAAAATTCACGTGCAGCAATTGACATTGCAGCACCTGTTTTTTTAACTTCTTCAACAGCACATAACATTTCAGCTGTTATATCAGGATTTTCAAATGCAATTTGTTCACCTTGTTCAATAAAATTTGCTGTTGCTTTTTCAACAGTACCAACAAGTGCACTTGCTCTTTTTGATTTACCTTTTTTTTTTTTACTTGGTCCTTTTGTATTAACAAGTGTTGTTACTTGTAATACAAGTGGCTCAAGAGTTTTTTCAACTGATATTGTACGTATTTCAAGATTTTTTGGATCCCATTTAAGGGTTATTGGACCAAAATCTGACATCTTAACTTCTTCAAATTTATCCTTTAAATTAAACCTTAATAAAAAATACTCAAATTAATTTAGCTTGTATTTCAAAAAGAAAAAAAAAAATTACTACATACTCCATATATTTATCGTCACAAAGAAATATTAAATCGAAAAAAAAATGGAGTAAAAATTATTCTCATTACAAATAATGCTTGTGTATATTTTTTTTTTTTTTTAAATTTTCTCTTACCTTTTCATATAACTGCTGTTATTCCAAAGTTATAAAATTTACAACAATAAAAATTGTTGCTAACTTTTTTTTTGATATATTTCAATTGACAGCTAAACAATGATAGTTTTGTTTTTTTATTTGTAGCTGTCAAAAAATTGATGAAAGAGTTTTTTTTCTTTACACACTACTACTACACTGTCTTATCAGTTTTTTTTTTTTTTTAGAAAAGATACCTCTTTCACTCAATGTAGTATCAAAGTTGGTTAAACAATGAGTCAATGTGTGAGTCAGAGACCGGAATGCTTATTCTCATTTCTCTTTCTCTCTCTCTTATGTACACATAAAAAATCGGTTAAAAAATGTAATTGCATGTATTTCTATACTCATGATTGTTCATGATGGCGTGACGTCATTTATTTCCGTTTACGATGGTGACCGCATGATGCAGCTGACGCCCTGTTTTTCTCCTCTCTTTTTTTCTCTCTCCTCTCTCATTTTTTTTCAAGTCAACAATGTAGTACTCGTTTATACCTACTCTAATATTATTATCAATTATTATTATTATAAAAATAATTAGTCAACAAACCAACATGGTATCAACAAGAAGCAAATCATCAACACCATCAACATCATCATCATCATCAAATAAAAAAGTTCAGGATAATTCAAATGATCCTGATAAAATAACAAGACGAAAACCAAAAAGACAAAAAGTTAAAATACAAGATATACAATGGAGTGTTGGACAAAAAAAAAGATTATTAAGTGCAATGATGAAACATGGTTGTTCAGATTACAAAGCAGTTGCTAAAGAATTTCCTGAATTTACAAAAACAGCTGTTAAAAATATGATTTTATTGATGATTAAAAAATCAAAAGCTACTGTTACAAATGAAGATAGTCATACATTAACTGGTTGGAAAAATACAGAATTATATTCAGAAAAAAAACCAATGATTACCAAAGCATTAAAATACATATCATTGTTTGAAAAACATCCATCACCAGATGAATGTGCTGATTGTGATTTTCGGTATGTCATTTAATTAAATTAAAACACCTATTTATTTATTGTTAATTATTATATTATTGTTTTCTTTTTTCAGTGCTCTTTATGGTTTTTTATCAAATGCAACACTTGGTAGACAAATTCTTCATTCATCAGCAATGACACATGAAACTCTTTGGCATGTTGTTGAAAGTGTCAGCAAAGAAGTACTTTCTCTTAATGATAAAGAAATTCGTCAATATGTCATTCATGATGTTGAAAAAATAAGCAAAGATAAACATTTACAAAAATCTAATTATTGAATATAATTTTAATAACATTTAATTTGGTCAATTATATTTCTATCAACATTTAATCATATATTCATTGTAAATATCTGAATTTTTTTGTTTGTTTTTGCGTTCTGTAAAATTCACTAATTAATATTTCTTTTAGTTTATTCAATTGATTAGTTGACAAATGGATTTAATCTTTCAATATATTCTAAACATTTTCTTCGAGCATTTTAATTTGTCATGAACTTCTAGTCACTCACTGATGAGCTGACGAGTCATGTCGATTTTGTAATAATTATAAAAATTATTAATTTATTTTTATAGTTAAAATTTATACAATTAATATTCACATATAAATGTAACATACTTTGAGAGTTTAAATTTGAAACAATTGTGTTAATTTTTCATTTGAAAATAAATTTGTTCTGATGTATTGATGAATGTATTTCGATTACTGCTTGTTCTTTGTATTTTAATTTATTTAAAATTTGTCTGTAATTAATTTTTTAAATAAATAAAATAATAAATAAAAAATAATATTGCATATTGATTTTAAAATTTCTTTTTTCTTTCTTTTTTCTAACGACAGGAAAAGTTAAGTTTACAATAATTTATTAGTGGCTTTTATTGACAATTATAGAGGATAATTTTATGTTGAAAATAATTATAGAAATTGAATTATAAAAAAAAAAAAACAAAGTAATTGGTTTTATTATTGATTAGTATTTTTAANTTTTTTTTTTTTTATTTAATAAGTTAAACAATAATAAGTTTAATAATTTTTAAACAATATATATAGTAACTTGATAATTTATCTAACTATTTTCGTGCCAATTAAACATGTTGATATTTTTTTTATTAATAATCATATCAAAGCAACAATAATCAATTATTATCTATTAAATATATGAATCAAGTTTTCATCTCAATAATTATGTCTGGTTATATCGAAAATAAATTAATTACTTGCATCAAATACTAGGTTGAGAATTTCATTATTTATTTTTATTTCTAGTAAAAAAAAAAAAAAACTGATTTATTTTTATTCAAGCAAAATAAAGCTTGGGAAAAATACCCAAAGCATTATTTATTATTAATTTCTATTGGACAATTTTTAATTAGACATCTTCACTAAACTGTCATGATTATACGATTAAAAATAGTATACGTTATCAATTATCATGTTATTTTTTGATAAAAATCTTCAAAAATATTTTAGATTATAGAAAACAAACATTTTATTAAATTTATATTATAATTTATTCAACTATTATTTAAATATTATTTTACTGTTAATAATTGTAAACTTATTTTATTTTTTTTTAATTTAAAAAACTTTTAAAATATATTTTATGGGAATCAATGAGAATATAGTAAGAAATATATTTCTATCAGACCGCATGCGGTTTAGTGTCTTTCAACGTTGAAAATTCTTACCGAGTATTAGGATAACAGAAAAAGTGAGGAGATATTCGATGATACGTTAGATATTCCTATTCGAAAGTATGATGCCCTGATACAAGTCCTCCTCACACTGGGTCTCTGAGCAAATGATTCCATGTCATAACAACAACAACACTAAAAGCGAGCTTGCGCCTCGAAGTTCCTAATCCAGGGATAATTCAGGTTCCAATGCCCCAAATTAAAAAATAATTATTGTCATTTTCATTTAGTCCAGTCGAAAGTTGGTTGAGTTTGCTCACTTGTAAGAGAACTTTGGAAAAANATATATTTCTATATGATACCGCATGCGGTTTAGGGTCTTTCGACGTTGAAAACTCCTACCGAGTATTAGGATAACAGAAAGAGTTAGGAGATATTCGATTATACGTTCGATATTCCTATTCGAATGTATGATGCCCTGATACTAGTCCTCACTCACTGGGTCTCTGAGCAAATGATTCATGTCATGACACTGAAACGAGGAGTGTCTACGTTAGCGTCTCGAACTTCCTGATCCAGGGATAATTCAGGTTCCCAAATTAAAAAATAATTGAAGATGACAAAATATTGAATAAAAATTATTGGTAAATTATTAATGTACCCCTAAGAAATCATAGATATAAAAAAGAAAATCAGGGGTTAATAAATAATTTAATTCAAAACAATTCAAAAGGTTTCGATGAAAAATAAACGCCATCTCTGATGGAAAGTTTCCAATCTTTATGCCACCATTTTATGACGTTGATAAAGATCATTGTTTATATGAGAGTGTGTGTGTCTACTTGTAGAATAATAAAAAATAAAAATAAACAAATAAAACAACAACAAGGAAAATAATATATTTAATTAATTTTAATTATTAACAAAAGATGAAATATTTAAATTATTTATATTTTTTTTAATAATCGAAAAAGTTTTGTGTAATAAAAAAATATAGGTATAAGTTTGATGTGTTTTTTTATTTCGTTAACAATTGACGTAAGTTAAAAAAAAAAAAATATGAATACGTTAAAATAGTGTCAAAGTCATTAATAATTTATTTTTTACTTTAACAAAATTTCAGATAATTTATTATTGATTTAAATATAAATGAAAAATAGTAAAATAAAATGCCACATCCTTGTGTTGTTTGTGGTCGTTCACGTATGAATCCAAATAATCGTAAAGAAGATTATATGTTTTTTGGTTTTCCAGTAAATAATGACGATAGATGTAATAAATGGCTTGAATTTTGTTCTCGTGATGATTTATATAAATTAAATAAAAAACAATTATCACAAAGAATGATATGTTCAAAACATTTTATTAAAAATGATTTTGTCAATGAATTTCGTGATAGATTAACAATATCAGCTGTACCAACAATTTATGATCCAAAACAAAGTTTATACAATATAACATGTATTATTTGTGGTAAAACAAGAAATGATCCACCATTAAATGATGATGATGATGATGATGTTCCATCATTTCATCATTTTCCAGGTGAAGAATTTCGTTGTTTAAAATGGCTTGATTTTGTTGGTGTTGATTCATATTACAGATTAACAAGAAAAGAAATATTATACTGTTATATTTGTTCACGTCATTTCGCTAAATCACAATTTAAAAAGGGCTATAAAAATCGTTTAATTAATAATGCAATTCCAAGTATTAAAAATCCAGATATTGATATTAATAATGATGAATATATAAATAATATATTAATTAATAATGATGATAATAATGATGATAATAATGATGATGATGATGATGATGATGATAAAAAGACAATTATTTATGAACCATTATCAAAAGATATATTAGAAAGTAGAGCATGTGCATCATGTGGTAGATTACGTATTGATCCACATGGTAAAAGTCATAATTATAAATTTCATCCATTTCCAGCTTATGAAATTGGTAGATGTTTAAAATGGTGTCAATTTTTAGGACGTGAAGATTTATTAAAAATGTCACCAAATCAAATAAGAAAACTTGTATTATGTTCACGTCATTTTATGCATGATCAAACATTTAAAAAATTTGGTCCATGTGATGCTGTACCAACAATTAAATATAATACAACAACAACAACAACATTAACAACAAAAACCATTGATAAAAAATATATTCATGATAATATTGATGATATTGAAGAATTTTTAAAATCTGATAATTTTAATATATTAAATCAACCAATTGTATCAAGTAAAAAACCACATATTGATAATAAACCAGCACCATTAGCAAAAAAACGTGGTAAACAAAAACGTTCAACATTAATTAATATTCCAAAACCAAAACAAAATGATAATAAAATATTTGCAAAATTACCAATACCTCCAACAACTTGTAATAATTGGAGATTTCAAATTCCAAATCAATTTCATCCAATAACAATTTCTAATAATATATCAACAACAACAACAAGCTTAACTAATGATAATAATAAAAAAATTATTTTACCATTTACTGGAAATATATCAAATTTTGGTACACCAATACCAGTATCAAGTCTTTCTTGTATACCACCAGGACTATTATTTAAAATTGATTTACCACAAAAAGAAAAAATTGGTAGAGGAAGACCATCAAAAAAAAAACAACAGTTAGATTATAAAATAATAACAAATATTGATAATAAAAATTATGAAAAACAATTTTTAATTGATGATAATGTTACTGAAAATTTAGAAACAGTTGGTGAATGTATGGAAGAAGATAATCAAATAATTGAACAACTTGAAGAAGAAACTGAATATTATGATGAACAATTGCATGATTGTAACTATGATAATACTGATGTTGAAAATTTTATTTATACTGAAGAACGTTTAGATTCAGAGCCAGAATATAGTCAAGAAGAAATATTGGATTTTAAAATGGAAGATAATAATGAACAGTTAATAGAAGAATCAAATCAAGACTATAAAATTGAATATATTGATGATGATAATATTATTAATAATGATGATAATATAACAAAATCAACTGACATTATGAAAATGAATAAAAAAGAGTGTAGAAAAAAAAAGAAAAATAAATCAACACCAATATGTCGACGAACAATATTACCAATAAAACAAGAAGTAAATTATTTTTTTAAAAAATTAAAACCATTATTTAAAAAATTACCACGTAAATCTAAAGCACATATTAAATTGGCAATTGTTAATATGGTTGATCAATTATAATTTAATAAATCTAATAAATGTAAATATAAATTAAAATATATCCAAAAGATGTGGATCAAAATTAAAAGATATTTTTGTTACTCTGGGTTTCATGTGTTTAGATGATGTCTGTAAAATTATAAATAAATATACAAATTAAAAATATAGCTATTATTGTTATTCAGACTCAAGACCATATGGTTTGAGAATAAATCCTTCAGACTCTTTGCTTGGTTGATAGGTAAAAAAAATTTTTTTAAATTTATCAGTAGCACATGGTACTTGTCCATGTTCCAATAAATTCCACATTTTTCTTGACTCATCAACTCTATGCTTTCTTGTATCACTGAAGAATTTAATTTTTTGCATTTCAATCTTTAAAAAAAAAAATAAATAAATATTATTATAAAATTGATTATTAATTTTAATTATAAGCATTACCTTTTTAGTTAATTTACTCAGTGTTTTGTGATTAAGTTGCTTTTTTTCATCATCTGATAAGTGAACTTGTGGTGCTTCTAATTTATTTGATGAATCTTTATCAGAAGAATCAAATAGCTTTTCCATATTTTCCAAATATTCATCTTAAAATTTTTATTATTATTATTAGTAAGTAATTTTAATTGTTAATTAATGATAAATTAATAATTTACTATTTTTTTTGTCAGATGTTTTGAAACCCTTTCTATACATTATCCAAATTTTGAGTGGTGGAATTTCATGACATGCTGGTAATTTGGCAAATAGACATCCTTCTTCTGCCATTTCATCTAATGCCATCTAAAATGTAGCTTGATAAATAAATTATATTTGATTTATTTAAATATTAATATCAACAACAGTACCTTCATCATTGCTGATAAATTTCCATCACCAACATCATCATTATTATTTTCTTTAAATAAATTACTACCATCTATTTTATTAATTGAATTTATTTTTAAACTTTCCATTGTACTATTTTTTTTAATTTCTTCATTCATATTATCATTTAAAAAAATTTCTTTTTCACTAAATTCATTCTTTTTTATTTCTTCATTAATATTATCATCCAAAAAATTTACTTTTTCTTTAATTTTTTCGTTCATATTATCATTTAAAAAAATTTCGTTTTCATTAAATTCGTTCTTTGTTATTTCTTCATTATTATCATTATCCAAAAAAGTTACTTTTTCTTTAAATTCATTCTTTTTTATTCCATCATTAATATTATCATTTAAAACATTTTCTTTGTCTTTAAAATCATTTTTTTTAATTATTATTTCATCATTTATTAATGAACTTAAACTTGTATTTTTTTCTTCTTTATTAATAGATATTTTTTTAAAATCTTTATCTATTTTTTTTTTATGTTTATGATTATTCTTTTTTTTTTCTTTATGTATATTATCATCATGTTTTTTTAATTCTGTTTTTTTTTTAATTTTTATTTTTTTTGAATATTCATGAATTTCTTTATTATTTAATGAAGCAATGTCTGATTTTATTTTTTCATTATTAATTGTCTTGATTGTATCATCATTTATAATTTCATCTGGTACATAATCATCTTCAAATTCTCTTTGATATTTTGGATTAAATTCTGTTACAGACCAATGATGATGTTTGCTCATTGATTTAATTGATTCAACATCAGGCTCACTTGGTTCTGGTGTAACTTCAGTAGGTGTTTGTAATGATATTCCTGATAAAATAAAAGAATTCATTTTACCATCATCATTTTTTATTGATCCACCAACAGATATTTTTATATTATCACGATATTTTTTCCCATCAATTAAAGTTACTTCATTTTCGAATTTTTTTTGTTTCAACAAATTGTCAAATGGATTTGGCTTACACTTGTCTTCATCACAACCAATACACTTTTTACATTTAACAATTTCTTCATCAAGCTTATTTACTATTGAAATTTCTTCTGGTGGTGGTTTTGGCTGTCGTGCTAACTTAATTCTTTCCATTTCTTCTTCATATTTTTTGTCATTTTGTCTGCATATTTTTTCGAATTTTATAAATATCTCATTATTTTTAAATTTATCAGTACATTCACGACAAGTTGTTGTTGTTTTTGTGAAGTTTTTACCTATACAAACACCTTCATCTTCATCAACACAAGTTAATTTTTGATTTTCATAAAATTCTAATGATCTATCTTCATTTTTGCATTCACATGGAGGAATATTTTTAATTATTGGTACTTTTGGAATTAATCTTCTGGGTATATGTTGCATTTGTTTGGTAATTCCTGACATTTGATACTTGATCTTATCATTTTGCATGATTACAGAATTAATTATTGATTTATTGACTAGTTTATCCTCAGAGGGAACAACAAATGGCTCGTTTATTGATGAACCAGATAAACTTTCTGGTGGTGAATTTAATACTAATGAACTAACAATATATCTTTTTCCAGTTTCACCAGTTGTTATATTGTCAATAACAATATTTGGAATTTTAGATTCACGATAGCTTTTTTTATATTTTATTTGTTGTCTACAAGCACAACATCCATCACATACATCAACTGGAAATATTTTTTGTGTTATTTCACGAACGTTATCTATCATTTTATTAGCTACTTTCTCGAGATAGTAAAATTCTGTTTCGACATTGACAAACCATTCTTGCCATTTTAAGGAAAGATTTTCTTTTCCTGGTGGAAATATTTTTTTTTCATAATTATCTAATCTTGATAATCTATTGTACAAATAATCATATTTTTCTAATGAATTTTTAACTGGTATTTCATTTTTTAAATTTTCTTTAATAATTTTTTTATTTTGTTGTTTTTTTTTCTTTAAATTTTCATTAATATTTTCATTGTTATTTTGTTGATCTTTTTTTTTTTTTTTATAAATTTTATTCATTGACTTTTCTTTTATGTAATCATCATTTTCAATAATTTTTTGTTTTTTTAATTTTTTTAAAACAATTTTATCATTTTTTTCTTCATTAATTTTATTATCTATTAAATTTTCTTCATCAATTTTTGATACTAATGTTGTTAATGATGATGGTGCACCAGTTGTCTTGCTAATTTCTCCAATACTTTTTTCTTTTATTTCATCATAAATATAATCATCAGTGTTTGTAATACTTTTTGTTTTTATTTCATCATAAATATAATCATCAGTGTTTGTAATACTTTTTGATTTAATTTCATCATAAATATAATCATCAGTGTTTGTAATACTCTTTGATTTTATATCATCATAAATATAATCATCAGTGTTTGTAATACTTTTTGATTTAATTTCATCCAAAGTATAATCATCAGTCTTTGTAATTTCTTGCTGACTTTGCTTAGTTGTTTCTGTGGCAAATGATGATGATGATGTTGGTGTTGAATGATTTTCTTCAATTATTGAATAATCATTTTCAATTTGTAAACATTGAGGTAATATAATTTGTGGTTGAATAAGTGATTTTCTTAATTCATACCATTTTCGTAAATTACTTTTATATAATCCCCAATCAGGTGGCTCACTAAAAGTTGAATCTAAATATGGTGATCCAGTTTTTTTTACTCGTGTTATAAATTTTGGAGGTAATGCTAGATAAATAATTTAAATTAATATAAACATTTTTTGTCAATTAAATTAAATTAAGCAAATAAAAATCACGTTTTTTTGGATATTCTTGGATTTTTCCCATTGGCAATCTTCGATGAAGTTCTAAAAGTATTTCTGGTAGCTTTAAAAATGCTATACTTGTCAAAATAATTCTCTCATTACAGCTATAATTTTTCCCTGTAAAATTAATATTTAAAATAATCTTGATATTATATTTTTTTTAAAATAATACTTACTATATGGTTCATCTTGAAAATATGATCCTGTTATAAATTTATAAATTTCACAAAGATATTTAACTGGATCAAGACTACTTTTAATTTGTAATTTTCTAATTTCTTTTGATGATATTTTTACAAATGTTGATGTTATTCCAATATCCATTAATATTTTTTTACTTTTTCCAGTAACATTTTCTTCATAGTCAGCTTTTATGACATTTTTCAATGAAGTTATTAATTCCATCTAAAATACATCATAATATTATTATTTATTATTAAATTTATATTATTTTTTTTTGTGGCTATTACCTGACGAATCGACAAATCCTGGTACCATCTTGGTATTTTTCCAATTTTCATTTTTAATATATAAACAAGAATTTTGACATTCACACATTTCAAATTACAAAAATTTTATTATTAAAAAAAAAACATGGACGACAAGCCATGTTAACTCACAATATTTCCAACAGATGTCTAAATAATTGAATTTTCTGACTAATAATAATAACCAAGGTCTGTAGATTAATAAGACGGCTGGGATCAGGTCGTCGCATGACTCAGTGCGCATGCGTGGTCAGCCATGTTTGAACCCATTCCCCACTACTAATGTTCACCACACAATGTAAACAAACAGTGTATGACATGTCAAAAAAATTTCAACTTAAAAATTTAATCATTTATTTATTGAATAAATATTGTACGTCAATGTTGTGCGATCGGTTGCTTCGCCCAGAGATTCAGATCGTCGTCGAAAATGATCTACTGGTGCTGGTGTGAGCCAAATAAAACTAAGCTCAAGGTTATGTGAGGTAAGTTTATTTCTTCACATAATTTTCTTTTGTCTGATCAAAATTATTAGTTTACTAGTTAAAAAATATTGATATTTACAGATATATTTATGAAGATCCATTATGATGAATCTCAATATGAACAACATCGTCAGGATGGCTCAAAAAAAATTAAAACCAAATGCAGTACCAACTTTGTTTGGTGATGTTTTGATAGATTATTTGAGTAAAATCCCTCAATATAAAAGTAACGTGAGTAAGAATAAACATTGAATTTTAACTTATATTAAAGTTGTCTTGATAAAAAAATATTAATAGTTATTTTTTTTTTAGTTCATGATGTTAGTTGGACTTCATTTGAATCACTAGAGCAGTTGTCAACAATAAACTTATGTAAATCTTTTTCCTGACCATTGCTTGATGTAATTATAGATGAATGTACCACTGACAGCAAAAAGAGTTTATTCAAGTTACCAAAGTCTAATAATACCAAATCTTTACCAAGTGATGAGCAGCAGATTGAATTGCCCCTAGTAATCTTGGATGAGGATCATTTAGTATCAATTTTTACTCATAATATTTATCCTGATACTTTCAACAGTTTTTCATCAATTCTTGCTGATGAATTACAAGCAGAAATAATGAAAAAATATAATAAAGGAGTTATTAAATTTAATTTCATGCTTCAAAATCAACATCGTCTTTATCACCATGAAATTTCGAGTTTAAGCTAGACAGTAGAAAGCTTAAAGAAAATAAATATTAGTTTAGACTGTGAATTACGAGTTGAATAAGAAAAAAGGATACAGTCAGAAAGACAACGAGAAAAAATTAAAAACAAGTTTAACAAGCTTCTTAATGTATTCGAAAAATTGTCCATTTTTAAAAAACCTTTTAATTGAGTTATTTTATTGACTTATTTATAGTATGCGACAGGCAAAAGCCTACTAAAGCCAGAAAAATATATTTTGTTGTCAGATAAAAAATTGTATTCGATTATTTTATTTTTATATTAAAAAAGAAAAAATTATATTTTTCGAGTAACTTTTGTTTCACTATTTTACAACTATTTGTATTAAACTGTCTGCTAACTTTGTCAATTTTTCAGAATATTTAATTAATTATTAATTCAAAAAAATTAAGTGTTAACTTCTTGTTATATACTGTTTCTGTTATAGAACAGATGTAAGCTATAAAGATGGTTTAAATAATGCGCGCCTAAAAGTCGGCCATGTTTGAACCTTGTGCGACGACCTGATCCCAGCCGTCTTATTAATCTACAGACCTTGATAATAACAATAATAAAACTAGTAATCATAAAAAAAAAAAAAAAGTGAGATTGGTGTTGTCATTAAATCTCGCCCATTGGAATAACATTCCAAAATTTAATTTATTATCATCAAACAAGTAATTATCTAATTTAATTATTATAAAAATCTAAAAACTGCTCATTTATTTTTTTAAATATTTAATAATACAATTAGATTTGTTTATTATTAATAAATAACAGTTAATATATTTTTACATACAAAAAATTTAAGAGAAAGCAGAATAAGTAAACAGTTATTAATTTTGACACAATCGCCGGGTCAAAAGTGTCATCTGAAATCTGTCAAAAATAATATCAAATTGCCAATAATATATCAACAGTATAATTAACATAAATAAAAATCATGAAAAGTTGATTTTTTTTTTTTATATGTTTTTTGGTACTAACAACCAAAATAGCCAGAAGTTTATTTTATCAAATTAGTCATGGGTAAGTTTTTATTTTTTATCATGTTTTTGGTTGACTAAAAAAAATTATAATTTATTTTATTTTAGATGATACAAATGAATCACAAAAGTGGCAACAACACTTGTCGTTATTAAAAACTCAGTATGTTAATTTATATACATCAAATACAGAGTTACAACAAAAATATGCAATAGCAACATCATCAAATAATTCATCAAGTTTTATTGAACGTTTGTTAAATACAATATCATCATTGTATGAAGAAAAACGTTATAGTGATATAACAATAAAATTAATAAATGAAAATATACCAGCTCATAAATTTATTTTAAATGCAAGAAGTGATTATTGGTTAGATAAAAAATTTGATAATTTAATTGAATATGATTGGACTCATTTATCAAATAATGTTGGTAAAATATTATTAAAATGGATATATACAAGTATTGTTGAACGTGATAATTTAACACTTGAATTAATGAAAGCTGCTGCTTTATTTCAATTAAATGAACTTGTATTACAATGTGAAATTTATTTAATTGGTACAGTATCATTGAGAGATTGTGTTGCTCTTTATACTGCTGCTGATCAACTTAATGCTGATAAACTTAGAGAACATTGTAGTTCATTAATATCAACACATTGGGTTAATAATTTTTAATATTACATAAATTGTTTTTGAAATCTAGCTGCTTAGCTTTTTTTAATTTGTAAATTTATTTTTTGATGTTTACAGGATGATTTAACTGGTGATGATTTTAAAGATATGCCTGGTGCATTATTATATGAATTATTAAAAACAAAAAGTGATTATCCACTTCATTCAGCAGTACGTCTTGAACGTGAAGATGTTGTATTTTTATATTTGGTAGAACATAATGCTGAGGTGAGTTTTATATTTAAAAATTTTTTATTCTTATCATAATTATACATCTTAAAAATTACATTGAGTACCTTATTGTCATTAACACTCACAGCACTATTCAATAATCATAGTATAAACAAAAAAAAATAATATCAGTCCATGCACAAAAAAAAAAATATTCATTATAAATTATTGATTTAATATTATCAAGATATTAATTGAATTATTAAACCAATTATTATGAAAGATAGCATATTTTTATTTAATGAAATACTTGAATTGCATAAATCACCAGAACAAAAACAATATTCTGGTGGTCCACCTGGTGATCCACGATCTTCACCAGTAATACAACCTTCTTTGTAGGCTGTTTGTACAATTCTCTCTTTAACATTCCATTTTCTTTTATCAAAATCGTAAGCTTGAAAACGATCAAGTTGGGGAGTACAACCTCGCTCTACACTTGTATTAATTATTGCTGTAATCAAACAAAAAAATAATTACAAAAATATGACTCATTGCAGCTTATTTACATTCCTTTTTTTTTTTATCAACAGGATGTTTAACTTGTTTTGATTATTACACTCAATTGCGCAGATATAGTTTAGGTATATTTATTTATTTTTTTTCTTTAGTGAATGATTTTAATTAATTATAAAAAAGATATTTAATTTTTATTAACAATAAACAAATTAGTTATTTATATATTATTTTATTTAAATTAAAAAACTTACTTCCGTTTCGTAATCGATGATGAATTGTTCTCTTCATACACAATGTTGACTGTGGACAATCAACTTGAAATTTTTCACTTCCATCAAAGTGATTACATATTTGACTAATTTTTTTATTCTCAATATATACTGGAGCAACAGTACATTTAAAACATGTTATTCCCTCGCTTCTACATTCTGATATCACTGTTAATTAAAAAGAAAAAAAAAAACAAAACATTTTTTATAAATATAAAACAAATAACAATGATATTTATAAAAATCTTTAAATAAACATAGAAACTTTCACAAAAAAAAAAATATCTTTAAATCTTATTTGAAAGTTTTAAAATAATACAGTTAACATAATGATAATTATTATTATTTTTTTATTTATAAATTAAATATTTTTCTTACAAGCAATTATTATTATTGTCCATAAATAAATTAACTGTTTTAGCCAACAGTTATTCATTGTTCTAGTTGATATTTTAAATCGAAATTTTTAACAAATTAATTTAACACCACTATCATAACACAATAAATTATTATAATTTATTTTAATCAAACACTATTCTCCTCTCTCTCTCTCTTTTAATCTCAAGTTTTATAAATTGATAATTAATATCATCAAGTTATTTAGCCCTGAATTTTTTTGTTATTTCGTCGACTAAAATTGATTTGATTATTGATTATTTACCAAATAGGTCAATCGTATATTTATAATTATGCTTTACTTGTAGGTGTTTATTTATTATATGATGAAATTTATTGTATTACTACTGTAACAGTAGATTTTTTTTTTTAAAAACAATAACATCCTGCTTGATGAAGAGTCGGATGCTGACTTACAGCTTGTAGAGTTGTAGAACCAAGTTGCTGCTCATTGCTGTCACTCGTTGCCACGTCATATCCCCACTACCATATTGTATTTTTTTTTTATCAACTTCATCTGTATCAATACATTCACATTTAACACTGTTCTATAATATATACACAAACACTTCATATCATTTTTTATTATAAGCAATAAAAAAAAATTGTTTTTCTCAAAACATTTTTTACTATGAATCATCAATTCCATCAACTTTTACTTACAAAGAATTTAAATAATATAATTTATTATTTAATTTTTTATGCATTTTATTTATTTAATTATTCATAATTATTATTAATAATTTATTAACAATTATTAATGCTGTTTATTGTAAAATTATATTTAAATTTCTTTTTTTTTTTTTCTGCTTGGTCAATCGTGTATATTTCGAAATAACAATTTAAATTATTTCACTACACGCATAGATTATGTTTTCTTTGAAATAAATCATCTATTTTAAAATAATAAATAACTAGTTTTATTATTATTTTGTTTTTAATTTAACTTCCGCAGGCAATGTATGCTTACGGATGCGTATAGAGTTACGATTTGTTGAGATAAAAGTACTTATTCATTCATGTGGTTAACTAATGATGAGGGTC
Source organism: Aphidius ervi (assembly GCA_015776835.1). Taxonomy (NCBI): domain Eukaryota; kingdom Metazoa; phylum Arthropoda; class Insecta; order Hymenoptera; family Braconidae; genus Aphidius; species Aphidius ervi. The sequence continues at coordinate 174,433 of MKYW01000028.1, read as the reverse complement.
TTTATTATCATTACTATTATTTATATTTTTTAAATATTTATAAATTGTTATTTTTTTTTGTTAAATGTACATATTAATAATTCATTTAAAAAATTGATTTTATCATTCACGATGATTCATGATGCTTTAAAACAAACAAAAAAACAGTACATGACAATGTTATTAAATTTTGAATATAAATAAAATATATGAATCATTAATTATTATTATCATTTAGTCATCAATTGTTGATTAATATTATTTATTGATTTTAGCTATCAAAAGCAGTCAATGAAGTTGATAAAAAAGGTAGACGAGCTCTTGAAGTTGCACTTAAATCTAGACAGCCATCATTGGCTAAAACTCTTGTTGAACATCAAGCTGATTTAAGTGCTAAAAATTCATGTGGTTTGACACTTTTACAATCATCAATATTCAAGGGTGATTCATATACTGCTGAATTTTTAATTGAACAATTTGAAAATGGTGGAATGTCAGCATGTTTGTCTGATACATTGAATATTAATAATGATTTAAATCATGATGATTCTTTAAAATGTTTTGAAGGTGGTACTGTATTGCATCTTATTGCAAAACATAATAATCCAGATATGATTAATATTGCTAGAAAATTATTACAAACTGGTATTAATGAAAATATTCAAGATAACAGAGGATGGTAATATTTATATTTACAATAAATAATTATATTAAATTATTTATTATAATTTTATTTTTATTTTAGGACTGCATTACATTGGAGTATATTTGAAAATCATGAGGCTCTTTTTAATCTTCTTTTAAATTCAAAAAATATACAATTAAATATCATGACAAATGATGGTCATACACCACTATCATTTGCTTTACGTTCAGCTGAATTTGATCAATTAATAGCTGATAAATTATTATCAAAAGGTGCTAATCCAAATCCTGTATATTCAACAACACATGACACTCTTCTTCATATTTTAGCTAAAGAATTACTTGAAGAGCCAGCAATTTACTTGACAAAACATATTAAAAATAATAATAATTTATCAAAAGAATATAATAATGAAGGTTTTACAGTTTTACATGAAGCTTGTCGAGCTGGTCTTGCTGATTTAGTTGATGTTATTATTGATAATGATGAATCAAATTGTATATTAACAGTATCAAAAAAAAGTGGTCAAACACCTTTACATTTAGCTGTTATTAATAATCATTATTCAGTTGTTAAAAGTTTATTAAAATTACGTCAAAATATAACTACAGATATAATTAAAAAACAATTAAATATTAAAGATAAATATGGTGAAAGTCCATTGAGTTTATCAATAAATATGTCATTTAAAAAAGCACGTAATATTATTGCAGAATTAATAAATGCAAATGCTGATATTAATGAAAAAAATGAAAAAGGTTTAACGTTATTACATCAAGCAATATTAAAAGAAGATACAGAAACAGCAATATATTTACTTGATAATAATGCTGATATGAATGAAAAAACATTAGATAATGAAACACCATTACAATTAAGTGTACATTGTCGTTTAAATGAAGTTGTTGAAGCATTATGTAGACGTGGTGTTGATACATCAATTGGTTGTCCATTATGGGATGCATTAGAATCAAATCAAGAAGATATTGCATCAATACTTGTAACACATGGAGCTGATACTGATTGTTGGTCAACTGGTCCTGATAATTGTTTACAAACTTTGCTACATCGTGCAATTGATGATAATAAAGAAGAAATTGCACAATTTTTAATAAGAAGTGGTTGTGATTTAAATTCACCAAGAAAACCAAATATCAATAGTAATAATAATAATAATAATATTGATAAAATTGATAATGGTGATGAAGGATATGATAATTGTACACCATTACATTTATGTTGTCAATGGGGTCTTGAACAAGTTGTACAAACACTTGTTGAACATGGTGCAAATGTTAATTCACGTGATGCAGATGGTAAAACACCAATTCATATTGCAATACAAAATCAACATTCACAAATAATAAAATTATTATTATGTCATCCAAATTTAGATTTATCATTAAGAGATAAAAAAGGTTTAAGTCCATTTGCAACAGCATTAACTGTTAGAAATAATAAAGCAGCACAATCAATATTAGATAAATTACCAAGTGCTGCTGAACAATTTGATAATAAAGGTAGAAATTTTTTACATATGGCTATACAAAAATGTGATATGGAAAGTATATTATTTTTATTATCAATACAAGTTGATGTTAATTCACGTGTACAAGATGTTACACAAACACCACCATTACATCTTGCTGTTGTATCTGGTAATGAAATGTTAGTTAGAAGTTTAATACTTGCTGGTGCTAGAGTTAATGATACAGATGCACATAGAAATACAGCATTACATGCTACTGCTAAAGCTGGTCATGCAGCTGTTGTATCAGCATTATTACAAAATAATGTTAATTTTGATGCAATTAATGCTGATGGTGATAATGCATTACATATTGCTGTACGTGAAGGACATGTTAGTGTTGTACGTACATTATTAACTGAATGTACACTTGATGCTGAAACAGTTAATTTAAAAGGAAGAAATCCATTACATGAACTTGCTAGATGTGGACGTGATAATGCAGCAACAATATGTGAATTATTTTTAGAATGTATGGCTAAATATCCAATAAATAATCCTGATGCTGATGGTAATACACCATTATTAATTGCATATATGAAAGGTAATGGTAATTTATGCAGAACACTAGTTAAAAATGGTGCTTGTCTTGGTTATATGAATAAAGATGGTATTACAATATTTAATTATCAAGTTGCAACTAAACAATTATTGTATCGTTTATTGGATTCATTAACACAAGAATCACCATGGGCTGATAAAGATATTTGTCTTGAATGTGGAACTAAATTTTCTTTAACAATGAGAAAACATCATTGGTAAATAATAAAATAAATTTACTTGATATAATAAATTATTTAACTATTTTTAATTTTTCTTTCAATTTCAGTCGTCATTGTGGAAGAATATTATGCAGCAAATGTTCAGGACAAGATGTACCAATATTAAAATTTGGTCTTAATAAACCAGTACGTGTTTGTACAGTTTGTTTTGATGTTCTTCAAGTTGGCTCTGAATAAAATATATAATAACTAATATTGTTATCATTTTTCAAAGTAAATTATTGTTATATTAAATATAACAAGCAATATTATTAAATGTATTAACTAAAAATTGTTGTTTTTATATGTATAATCTATAAATCAATGAGAAAAAAAATAATTTAGTCACAACTCATGTATAACGACGACTCATCATTTATTAATTTTTTTTTTTTTTTAAATCTCTAACTTTGAATTTTTATATTATATATACAACAAAACGAAGATCAATAATAATATGATGGTTTTAAGCATTTTTTTGTTGTTGTTGTTGTTTATTATTATTATTATTTAAATATTATTGATTTTATTTTATTTTTTTTTGTGGTATACTAATTTGATCTACTTGAGTTTAGAGAAGAGAGTTTTAGCAGCACAATGATCAACGCAATGTACATAGTCAAGAATTTCTTCAAGACAGGTCTCAGCTGTTTGCTTCCTGGAGTTGACACGATCATTGCAAGTTGTCAATTTATCCTGGAGTTTTGCACATTTTGGCTGCAATGAACATTCTTCCTACAAAACAAATAAAGTCTATATTATAATTTTATTACTGATAAACATAGCTGAGAAAATAAATTATACTTTTGGAGTATTTTTTCTTGTGTTTAATTTGACATTGTTATATTATTACAGTATAAAGAGATAAAATAATTAACAATAAATCATTTATTATGTAATTATTCAACTTACACGAATAACTTTTTGTGGATCAACTAATTCGGCTTCTTCCTCATCAGCTTTGACAGTAGGCACAAGACTTGCCATGAATTTTTGTATAAACGCCATTTTTAAATCTACAAATAAATTATTTAACAAATAAAACTATTAAATAAACATTTAAAAACAATTAATAATTATAAATTTGTATAATAAAAATACCTCAAAATTTATTCGGCACGAAATTTGACAAAATTCAGCAAACTAGGTTCAGCACAACCATAAACGCATAACTCCAATGTAGATGAGAAACATCAAAGCATCATCAAAGTATCCAACAACAAAAAAAACAAAAATCCTAGACAAAAATAAAAATGGCTACCTTATAAACAATATCCTCCATTTTTTTTTTTTCTGTTATCAATTTGTTGTTTTTCACACCTCAAATTCATGACAACAATAAATGAGAAAAATAAAAAATAAAGCTTTACTATAATTATAAACATTAATTATAATTATAAACAATTATAAATTGTTATAAATTTTGAAAATATATTTTTTTGATGAGGCGGACTCTGGCGGTTTTTATTTGATTAAGTAATCTGTTTTTCTTCATTACCAAGTAAAGTGGTCAGCATCATTTTGAGAAAACAAAATTTTTTGATAATAACAACAACAATAACAACAATAATAATTAATAGTTATTTGTGTGATATATGTTGATATATATATTTTTTTTGTGTGAATTGAAGAAGCTTGTACGTGGTGGTTCTTGGTTAAAATTCAACAAGATTAACCAAGCAATGAACCAGTGTTAAATGTGTCTCGCGCGCGATTAAAACCATCAAAAAACAGTATAACAAAAAATCGCTCTCTAAAAGTTTATAAAACATTGGCAAATATTTGTTATACATAGAGAGATATACATCTAGTGCCATAAATAATTAAATTGTTCAAAGCAAATAGTTATAAATTTGTTAATAATTTTATATTAAAAAACAATTTAAACATTTGATTTATTTATAACAAACAAACAAAAAACAAATTAAAAATAAAGCCTCAACAAAATAATAATAATCTGCCGAAAATAGTAGGTGTACTCTCTTCAAGGTTGAATCTTCATCAGGATTAAAAGAAATATAAAAAAAAAAAATCAAAATTTTTTAATCAAATAAATTATTAATTATTTATGCAAATAATTAATTAAAATATAATATATATTTTTTTATTATNAAAAAAAAAAAAAAAACTTTGATTTCATCATCATTGAAAAGTTGAAGGTTATGTTGATTGAGTATGGATGTTGATTATTAATTGTTTAAATTGATAATAATAATATCTTTTTAGAAAAAAATATTTATATTATACTAAAAAAGAAATTATATTGATATTGATTATCAGTATTTTATAATTTGACATAAGGATAAATATTTAGGTATGACATTTTGACATATTTACATTTTTTTAAAATCATAATATTTTGTTTTGAAAGCTGTATTTTAATAAACAAAAAAAATAATTGTCATAATATACATCAAATATTAATATAATTTAAAATGTATAAAATATATTTTTAAATAATAATTGTATAATTATTACAGATAATTTAAATAATTATTTACAACGAATGAATAATGCCTGGTGGCAATGAACGGAATGGAGAAGCATGGACATGGTCATCATCACCATCATAATCATAATCACCATCATCATCATCATCATAATCATCATGAACAACATTCTTCATCTTCATCACGTAGTGGTCAATCAACACCAACAATTAGTCATTCCTCAAAACATGGACATCATTCAAATACAAGAAATTTACCTTCAGCATTGTCATCGTCATCATCATCATCCTCATCATTACAACAACAACAAACACCTTCACAACAACAACAACAACAACAACAGCGGCAACAATCATCATTACAATTACCAGCATCACAAATACCTCAAAAATCAAGAAATTATAAACTTTTGGATGATCCATTTATTGATAAAGGTAAACCAAAATTTTATAGATATGATGGTGTTGTACCTGGTGATCCATCACGTTCAATACATAAACCAGTTGATCCACGACCAAAAATTACACGTTTATGGATACGATTAGAACAACTTGATTTACCAATACCACGTTTTAAAATTGATACAAATTATTGTGGTGAACCACCACCTATTGAAGTTACATTTTATCATTTAAATGACAATATTGATCGTACATTTTTGGGTGATATGGTACAAAAATTTGGTACATATGAAGAATTAACAATTTATTATCATCCAACAACAAATAAACATCTTGGTATTGCACGTGTTGTATTTGATACAATAAAAGCATCAAAAAATTGTGTTGAAAAATTAAATAATACATCTGTTATGGGTAAAGTATTACGTGTATTTCTTGATCCATTTGGTGATGAATGTAAAAAAATGTTTAATGAATTAACTGTAGAAAAAAAATTAACCGATAAAGAATTAAAAAAAGATATTAAATTATTAACAATTGATAATGATATAATTGATAATAAAAAATTACAAAATATTGATAAAATAATTAATGATGAACGTGATGATTATAGAAATAATAAAAAATTAGATAAAACACGTAGTGAAACATCATCAACATCATCATCATCACAATATATTGAAACAACAAGATTTAATAAATATCGTGATTATCCAACACCAAGTGGTTCAACTGGTAGTGATATGGCATATTGTTCATCAAGTGAAATTAATTATGGTAGTACTTATTCACAAAATTCAACACCATCAAATTATGATTATTATTATTCAAATTATCATCATCAACAACCACAAACACCAAGTGGTTATGTACCTGGTATACAAATTCCATCACATCCTCATTCACATTCACATCAACATCAACATTCACATCCACCACCAGTACCAGGACCAATGTCAATGCCACCAATAGCAACAAATTCAACAGTATGGTGGCCAACAAATTCAACTGGTCCATATCAACCACCAATTTGGCCACAACATCCTGGTATATCAACAACAACACCATCAATTGATCCAATAATATCATCAAAATTATCAACAACACCAAAATTATCACAAACATCTATTAGTGGAAATAAAAAAGAAAAAGATAGAGATAGAAAAAAATATAATAGAGATAAAAATAATAGAGATAAAGATATTAATAAAATAAATCAATTATCATCATCATCATCATCAACAATAACATCAACAGCAATAGCATCATCACCATCAGCAGTAGCAACAACAACAACAACAATTCCATCATCAACAGCAACAATACCAGTAGTATCATCATCACCATCATCATCATCAACAACATTAAATAATGATTTATTAAATGAATCAAAAACACTTGATCTTGATACAAGAATAGCTATGTTATTAAAAGATAAAGCTGGTGGTATGGCACCACCATTTTTACAATTTGGTAGTGATTCTGATGATGAAAAAAAATCATCAATACAAGATGAAGAACCATTATCAGAACCACCAAGTCCATTTGTATCAGCTGAAATATATAAAGAATGTTTTAATAAAAAGACTGAAAAAAAATTTTTAAAAGAACGTAGAAAAAGTCTTGATAATTTAGTTGATGATGATTTAGGTAGTGTTATTAGTTCAAGTGAAGATGAAGCATTACTTGGTAATTATTCACCAATAGCAATATCAAATAATTTTAAGACTGATAATAAAGATAAAGATAAAGATAATCATCAAACAAAAGAACAATCATTTGTACAAACAAAAATTGATGATGATTGTATGTCATTATCACCATTATCATCTGGTGATGAAAAAATTGAACAAGTTATTGCATCAGCAGAACAGCAACAACCACAACCACCACCACCACCACCACCACCAACAAATGTTGGTATTTATCAACAGCAACAACAACAAAATACATCATATACTGATCATTATGGACAATATACACAACAAAATATGTATGGTTGGACACGTCCAAATCAATCATCATTTCCATATGGTAATCCATATTTATCAAATCATTATCAATCAACAAATATACAACCTGGTACAAGTGTATCTGCCCAAGGTAGTAATAATTATTATACAAATTATCAAACAAGATTACAAGAAATTGCTAATGAAAATATGACTAAAGATAATCCACAAGGTGCAACAATAAATGCAGTATCAACAAAAGTTGTTGATGAATTAAAACAAATATTAAAAAAAGATTTTAATAAAAAAATGATTGAAAATATTGCATTTAAATTATTTGAAGTATGGTGGGATGAAAAGAAAAATGAAAAAACAAATAATCATATTAATGATGAATCATTAAATAATAATAATAATAATAATAATGCAACAACAGTATCATCAACATCAACACCAACAGTTAATAATGTTATTAAAGAAGATTTATTAAAACCAGTTTTTTTGGAATTATTAAAAGAACCAAATTACAATGGTGTTGGTTTAGGTATACGTGCAAGTATACCAAAAATGCCATCATTTAGACGTAAAGTTAAAGCACCAAGTCCACCACCACAAGATGATGATAGTCGTCAATCAGATCGTATTGATACTGAAATTATTGATAGTGATAGTGATGAAAATAATTCAACAATTTTATCATCTAAAATAAAAAGACCATCAAGTGTATTATCAAGTTCATCATCAACAAGAAGTGCAATATCATCAATTCCAAGTGAATCATCAAGTTCAAGTGATTCATCTGATTCAAGTGATGATAGTGATGATGATGAAGATGATGATTCTGATACTGATAGTAGATTAATGGATAATAGACCTCTTGCATGTGATAGTAAAGATCCAGATATTTTAATGGAATTAGCAATACAAAGATCATTAGATTGTGCAACACCAACAGGTCGTGTAACTCCAATTCCAAAAATTAATTTATATAAATATCGTGATGATTTTCCTCAATTAGATGATGATATTGATGAGTATGATGATGATGAAGAAGATGATGAGGATGATGATGATTATAATTATGAAAATTTATTACCTTCAAGTTCAAAATATGAAGATGTTATTGAATTATATGAACGTACAGCAGCATCACTTAGCATTAAATTGCCAGATAAAAAAATAGAACCAATAATTAAAAAAGAAACTAAAATGGAAATTGAAACAATGGAAAATTCAGCAGCTGAAGCATTAATGTGTCTTGCTGGTAGAGATAATGGTATTATTGTACATAAAAGTCCACCAGGTCCAATACAACCAAACATTATACGTAGTTTACAATCAATGTCATCAAAATATATTAATGATAAACCAATATTAAAAGAATCAGAAAAAATTGAACCATTTTCAGAAATACCAACAACTGATTCAGAAGAAGAAGAAAGTTTAGAAATACGTAGATTAAAATATCGTGCTGAAAATAATTTACAGCATAATGGACAAACTACAACAAATTTAGAATTATCACAAGTTTATATTGAACATTCGTACTCAATTCGACCATCATTAGAAAATGATCAACAACAACAACAACAACAACAACAACAACAACAACAACAACAACAACAACAACAACCACAGCAACAACAACAAGTTGAAATAAAACCAATTCAAGAAAATAAAATAGAAAAATCAATAGAAAAAACAGAAAAACGAAAGTACAATAAACACACAAAAATAACTAGTCATGAAAATCATGAAAGAGAAAAAGAAAATATACAAAATGAATTTAAATATGAAAAATTACCAAGAAAATTTGAAGAAATTGAAAAAACACCAGTTATATATAAAAAACGTGAACGTGTAAGTGAATTAACTGTATATTATGAATTTTTAACACGTGGTATTGATGCAGAAGATATAAAATTTATGAAAATGAGTTATCATACATTATTAAGTGATGATACACAAGGTTGTTATTGGTCAAATGATACACATTGGGTTGATCATCCAGTATCATTTGTTCCACCACCAACAAAACGTAGAAAACGTGATGATTTACGTCTTCATACAAGTGGTTCAGCAAGAACAGAAGGTTATTATAAAGTTGATTTACGTGAAAAAATGAAACATAAACATCATTATGCACAAAGTATACAAAGATCAAATCAAGTTGAATTAAGTACAAAAAATAATGATGGTATGATTAATGGACCAAGAAAAGGTATTAGTAATAAAGCATTAACTGGTAAAATGCAAGCATTATCAAGAGAAGCAAGAAGTAATCAACGTCGTTTATTAACTGCTTTTGGTATTGATACTGATAGTGATTTATTGAAATTTAATCAACTTAAATTTCGTAAAAAACAACTTAAATTTGCTAAATCTGGTATTCATGATTGGGGATTATTTGCAATGGAACCAATTGCTGCTGATGAAATGGTCATTGAGTATGTTGGACAAATGATTAGGCCAAGTGTTGCTGATTTACGTGAATCACAATATGAAGCAACTGGTATTGGTAGTTCATATCTATTTCGTATTGATTTAGATACAATTATTGATGCTACTAAATGTGGTAATCTTGCACGTTTTATCAATCACAGTTGTAATGTAAGTATTTTATATATATTTATTTTAGATAGACAGTTTTAATTAATTATTCTATTTAATTTTTAGCCAAATTGTTATGCTAAAGTTATCACAATTGAGGGACAAAAAAAAATTGTTATATACAGCAAACAGCCAATTGGAGTCAATGAAGAAATAACGTATGATTATAAATTTCCACTTGAAGATGATAAAATTCCTTGTCTATGTGGTGCACCACAATGTCGTGGCACACTTAATTAAATTGAAGAAAAAGCTCAGAAATACTTTTTTTTTTTCTACTACTATTCATAAATGTCATTGTCATCATCGTCATCATCGTCATCATTATCATCATCATCATCATTGTCATCTTCTTCTTGTTCTTATTTAGTATAAACCATCTTATTGACCAGATATATTTTTGAAAATATTTTCTGGTCATCGTGATCATCTTACTCGTATTTTTGTAAATAGATAAAAAATTAAGAAAATAAATATGTAAAACATTTTATAAGAATGAAAAGAGAAAAAAAGCATAAATGATAAATTATATATCATTTAACAAAAAAAAAAAAATATATATATATATTATTCTTTTTATTTATTATTTTTATTATGAAATTATTTTAATTTTGTTTTTCATTAAAAGATAATAATTAATTTTTACATTTTGTTTTTTTTTTTTTTTTTTTTTTTTTCAAGCAATAATGTAGAGTAATTTTTTTTGATGATGATTATTTAATGAATTTTATTTTCTTGTTTTTAATGGAGAAAAAAAAATCTATTTACAATGAAGATTTTTGAGTTAAATAATTAATTTATTGGATGGCTGGATTTGGTGATGGATCAGAGTGTAAATTATTAACTGAAGCTGGACCAATATTACTAAATGTTTCTTGTTTAATATTTTGTATTGGATTTAAATTAGCTGTTAATATTGGACCAGTTGCAATTGGATTTTGCATGTCAAGTTGACTTTGTGCAATATCTTGAAGTGCAGCTTGTATTTGTTGAAGTAATGCTTCACCTTGACGTACAACTTCTTCAAGTTGTTCACCAGCTTCAATATTTTTTTGTTCTAAACGACTGAGACTTGCAACTTGTAATTCTTGTGATGATTCTTCAGATGGTAAACTTTCAATTAATGTATCAATATCTTTTGCACATCTTGTTATTAAAGTTGCAAATAAAGCAGCAAAATCTTCTTGACTTTGATGTGGTTGAGGTGTACTAATACGATCAAATCCTGGAAATTTACTTGGTGTTGAACATTGTTGTAATACTCCAACGCTATTGCAAAAATGTTCAGCTTGCTATTTGTTTTTTAAAATTAAAAAAAAATATTAGTAAGTAATTATTGTATTATTATTTTATACTTTTAATTTAATTTTAATAAATTACCTGATTTATTGTATCTTGAAGTTGAGTTAATCTATCAGCCATGATTGTGTTAAATATTTAATGATATTTTTTTGTTAATAAATAAGTGTGTAATGTTTGTTTTTATTTAATTTAAATTAATATGTACATTGTTGACTGTCATCTGCTGCTGTCATCAAAACAAGAAACAAAACAACATGACGTTAATGTAACCTCTTTTGACTTTTAACAAATTGTTGGCAATGTAAACTCCGCTTAAATAATGGTTGCTATTATTAACTTGATGCATCAATGGTGCCAAAAAAAACACATCAACATGGTGAGAGATTATTAATTAATTATTGTCTTAATAATAATTTAAATTACGAATAATATTGATATGTCTTTTTGATCTTATTTAGTATACACATGATGCAATTAATTTGAAAGACAACAAGTCATGCCTTAGATCATCATCACCATCAACATCATCTAGTGAAAATTATAATATCAAAGGATATACTTGAAAATAAAACATGAGCTTCATTAGATCAATTCAGGATAAAAATAAATTATTTTGACACTTTTATGGTACTGTCATGACTCTTGATTGATACTATTGTTTATTGTTTAAGTAACACAATGATGACTTTTTATTTTCTTCATAATAATGATAAATTTAATTTGAATGCTACCTTAAACAATAAAATTCTACATGAAAAAATTGCTGATGGAATTTCAACCTTTCATTGTTGGTATGGAAATGAAAAAAGAAGGTAATTATTATATCAAGTTTTTCATGATATTATCACTATCATTAATTTCATATATTAGACCTTGCATAGTCATACATTCAATCACAATGTCACGCTATAATTTTTCAGTCACGCTCAACAAAGTCATTCTCAATAAGTAGTTGTTATCTTTTTTTTTTTTTTTTTTTTTTTTTTTTTTCATCTTTTAAAATTGTATTTTTTAATTCAGTATCATATCATACTTTTGCAGGTGAATATCATCAAATTTATTAACAATGTCAGTACAAGCAATTACATTTGAAGAAGAACTTAAAAAAAATCCTGAATTAAAAGTTGAAGACATACGAATGTTACGTGAATGGTGTGAAAAACAGCCTCATCTTCCAAAAATAACTGATTCTGAATTGGCATTATTTCTTCATAGTAATTATTATCGTATTGAACCAACAAAAACAACAATTGAAAATTATTATACTATCAGATCTCATGTTCCTGAATTTTATAATAATCGTGATCCACTTGGATGTAAAGAACTTCGTCGTGCCTTTCAAACAGCGTAAGTTTTTAAATGTTATTTTACTTGAAGAAAAAATTAATTTAAACATTGTTAATTAATATTTTTTTAAACAGGGCTTATATGCCATTAGAAGGCAAAACATCAGAAGGATATTCAATTCTTTATGGTCGACTAATTGATTTTGATCCATCACATTATGTTTACAATGACTGCATGAAACTTTGGAACATGATAACTGATCTTTGGTTGCGTGAAAAAGGCACCACAAAAGGTCATGTATTTGTTGTTGATGTTAGTGGTATTTTACTTGGTCATGCAGGTAGAATAAGTCCCATGGGACTTAAAAAATATTTAACATTTTTACAAGAGGCTCTTCCAGTACGTCTAAAGGGTCTTCATTTTACAAATTCAATTCCAGTTATGGAGATTATATTGAATATGATGAAACCTTTTATGAAAAAAGAACTTATGGATATTGTAATTATTTTTTTATTATTATTTTATTATTGTTAATATATATTTTTAATATTTTTCGCTTTTGTTTTTCCATAGCTTCATGTACATAAAAACAATGATACTCTTGTTAAATATTTGTCAATTGATCTTTTGCCAAATGAGTCTGGTGGAAAAGCTGGATCAGTTGCTGAATTACATGCTAAAAATATAAAACATCTTGAGGATAATCGTGATTATTTTTTGGAGGAAGAACGAGTTAAACGTGTTGATGAATCTTTGAGAGTTGGAAAAGGAAGAACAGCTACTGAAATTTTTGGTGTTGAAGGCAGCTTTAAAAAACTTGATATTGATTAATAATTAACAATTTATTACAATTATTTTTATTAACAATCGATAATTATATTTAACAAAATGGGAAATTATATTTATTATTATCTTGGATTTAATCATCAGGTAAATAAATTACATAATAATATTGTCTATTTCAGTATTTTTTATTTGTCTTTTTACTGTTCAAGTAATTTTGTTTTCTAAAATATTTAATTACTATTCATGACACAAAAAAAAAAATTATACAATCGCTAAAAAATAAACTTCCGCGATGAGGTAATTATTCTAAGGAATGGTTTTTATTTTTTTGTATTTAATGGATTCATAAATTTATATGCATTTTAAAATAAAAAATATTTCGAATAACATTAATATTGAATTGATCTGTTCGAATAATTACTTTGAATTATTTGTATTAATTATTATTACTAGGCTGTGCCTTTGTAAATCGTTCAGAAAACTAAAAATTCGTAGCAGAAACATAGAGGGACCAGAGAGGTATATAATGTTTTTTAAAGCTTACTTCCTTTAGTTTATATTCCCTTGATAATTTTAAAAGTTCCCTGGAAAATTGTCGAAAAAATTAAAGTTTCGTAATCGAAACATAGAATGACCAAAGAGGTGATTAGTAATTTGAAAATAATACCTTCTCTGATTTATGATTTCTTGTTATAAGTCGCTCTTGTTATTTAAATAGTAAACTTATTTTAATGTTAAGTTAGTATTTGAAAAATTCAATAATACCTTCTTTAGAATTATATATTCCTGATAAATAAAAAGTAAAATTTTTGAAAATTACTTCTTCGATTTTCCGTTAGCATGATATTTTTAGAGAAAAATTTGACCGATTCGTATCAGGAACACATAATGACTAAAGAGGTATTCGGTATTTTTAAAAATTTACCTCTTCGATTTTATATTTGCCTGATACTTAAAAAAAATATATTTTTTTCAAAGTATCAGGAACATAGAATGACTAAAGAGGTATTTGGTATTTTCAGGAATTTACCTCCTCGATTTTATATTTGCCTGATACTTTTTGAAAAAAAAATTTCTATTTGTATCAAGAGTATAAAAAAAGCAGAGGTATTTGAAGAGTTAAGAAAAAAGCGCCATCTATTTTTTTCCCGGAACTGTTTCGAAAGAAACCCTAAAAAATTATAGAAAAAAAAAATAAAGTTTTGTATCAGGATTATAGAACAGGCAAAGAGGTATTTAATGAGTCAAACTAAAAAGCGCCATCTACTGTTTTTTTTAGAACTGTAGGAGAAAAACATTTAAAATGGAACCTGGTGGAAATATTTCTCCGGAATTGCTACGGGTTATCCCGGAATCGCTCCGGATTATTCTGGAATTGGCTCACTTCGAAAAAATTACGGAGTAATCCGGAAAATTACGGAATAATTCGGAGCTGTCCGGAATTTTAATGGGCCAATTTCGGAGCGATACAGAGCTTTCGGGAATTTTACTGAATTTTTCCGGAATTTTACGGAGAAATTATTTCCACCAGGGTATAGAAAAAATTAAAGTTTTGTAACAGGATTATAGAATGGGCAAAGAGGTACTTAATCAGTTATGAATAATTAAAAAAGTGATTGATAAAAATTCTAATTTTGATGAATAAAATTCGACGGACAGTTTTTCAAAAAATTGAGAATTCGTAACAGGAACATAGAACTAGCAAAGAGGTATTTAGTGTTTTGAAAAGCGTATCTCCTTTTTTTTTATAATTTCCTAATAATTTTAAAAATTCTACGGATAGTTTTCGAAAAATGTTGAAAATTCGTATTAGGAACACAGATCGTCGGAAGAGGTATTTCGTGTTTCTGGAAGATAATCTACACACAACATAAATAAGAAAATTTTATCTTATTATAAACAAAAAATATTGTCAACATGCTGTTGCTCACAGATGCTGTGATCAGAAGTGACTTGCATTTTTCCCTCGTTAAAAAAAAAAAACATTTAATCTAAAAAATAAAATAAAAAAAACAAAATCACTTCTAAGATTATAGCTAATTACACAATGAAAAATAATAATTTTTTATCGTGCAATTAGCACAATTTAAGTGATCTTTTTATATAATAAATCATCCTCTGAGGGCGTGGATCCATCATTGTCCTCAATCCAAGTAACTTTTCCTTTCGTAGTGTCAATTTTTCAGCAGCTTGATTTTACTAAAAATACTTAGATGATGATGATTAAATCTGTAAAATTAAATTGGTCATGTAATAAATTTATCAAGGCAAAACGTAGGTGAGTTCCACCGTAGTGGGAAATGAATAAATTCGTAAACTCCTACTCAAGGTTTGATGTCACCCATCAGTACTTTCACTTAAATATTTATTGTCGTATGAGGAAAATATTATATATCGTTGAAAGTATTCACTATTGAAAGTTTGAAGCTGTTATATTAATAATTAGCACTTGAATTTTGTATTTCGAAAGTTAAAGGTATTTAATAATAACAATTAAAATTGTTGTATTGCTTTGTTTAAAGTCAATTTAAAATTAGATTATTAATTTATTTTTAATTTTAGAAAATGAGCAGTATGATTGTGCTGGGTTTAATGGTGATAGCTTCTGGTTGTTTGGCTGATGTCTCACATTTATTTAGACACGATGAAATATTAGAAGCCACTACGTCATATCCACCATTACCATACAAATTTAATTACAAAGCTGGAAGATATCCAGGACAAATTGATCGTTTTCAATCAGAATCTGGTGATGGTGCTGGTACCGTTCGTGGTAATTAAATAAGCTTCATAAATAATTTATAATGAATATTACATATTAAAAATATATACTATAATTTTTTTAATTTTGTAGGAACTTATTCATTCATTGATCCAAAATTTAAAATTCGTACAGTAGATTATACTGCTGATAAAAATGGCTTTCATCCAATTTTAAAAAATTATGAAGATACACAGATTCAACCAGTTGATTCAGAAGCAGTAAAATTGGCTAAAGACAGGCATCATGCTCTTTATGAAAGAATTGCAAATGATAATGCACAAGGAACACCACAATTTCTTCCAAGAGTATGTTGAAAATTTAATAAATATTATTATAAATTTAATAAGTTATTTTATTTATAAACATAAAAACATATGTTATAGGAAACTGCAAGTGTTCAGAGAGCACGTAACAAGCATTTGGAACTTTTTGAAAAAATTGCTGCAGAACATCAAGCAATTGCAGCTCAAAGAGGACAATTGGATCCATCAGAAGGATCACCAAATTATACTGGACATTATGTTGCATAATTTTTAAAATGAATCAATGCAATGATTAATGAAAAAACTCGTGTTGTACTTGCTAAAAGTAAACGAGCAGCATTAACACAATTACTTAGTGATTATAGAACACGAAAATTGACAATTAAAAACTTGTATTATTTAATTTTTACTGATGCAATTATTTTCAAGAATAAAAATATATTTTTTTTTTTGTTTTAATGATAATGTATAATTATTGTGTTGTATTTTTATTATTTTTTAAATTATTATTTGACTTATTATTTTTAACTATAAAGAAAAATAATTCATACGGAAATACACGTAACTTTGTTGATTTAATGATTTAATAATTTCAAATGACGGATGCACTTGTTCTTATAAGTATCAAGATCATGAGGATTGTCAGCATCATTTGTTGATAAACATTCGTTACACAATGAAGTTATTAAATATTAGTTTTGCAGTTCTTTTATTCATTGGCCTGATTGTAAGAATGTTCGATTAATTTTTGTTAATTTATTTAATAACTATATTGTTAATTATTTTAAATTAGATGGCTTTTTCATCTGCACAAGAAGAAGCAACAACAACAGCAACTGGTATGGGTCCTTGTCGTCCCCATGGACGTAGAGGTGGTCATGGTGGACCACGAGGACGTGGACCACCACCACCACCACCAACAAAGAATGGTGATGATTCTACTCCAGGTAAATTAATTAAATTTTTTATATAATCATTTAAACTTTATCTAATTTCTTCTTTTTTTTTTTAATTTATAGAGGTTGAAGCTTCTTCTAAGTAATTACCACTGAAACATTTATAATAAAAAAATTAAATACACCATATAATTTCGTTGAAAAAATTTGCACGTTATTAAGAAGAATTAAAACTATTTTTATTGATTTTAATAAATTGTATTGTTCAATTAAACATGGGCAGTTTTTATTGAGCACTTGAAATAAATTTTAAAATAACTTCAGACTTGTTTTTATTATTCTTCAACTGATTACCAAAAAAAAAAAATATAATTCATTATAAAAACACTTAAATTCCAGCTGAAGAATTTTTTTTTTGTGTTACAATTTACAAAAGTGGATTATTTATTATTTTTTAATTTATCTACAGGATAACAATGAACAAGTCCATGTGTTCCTTTCAACTACTTTTCTATAATTATTGTTTTTTTTTTTTTAGCAACAATTAAAATAATATGATAAATCTATTTACGTGAATAAAATTAACTTTAAAAAACAAATAATATTATTAGAATGAAAATAAAAACAATAAATTTATTTATTTCCTGAGTAAATTTCTCATGTCTTTGTTTTGTCTTTCCAACATAATATCAGCTATTTCAGTTTTATCTGTGACATTTTCAATTAAATCATTTTGTGAATCAATTTCTTCAGATAATTCAATAGCAAGACCTTTTAATCTAGCTAATGATCCACTCATTTCATCTAAATTTTTTTCTAAAACTTTACTAACATTTGTTGATGATGATTCATACAATTGTTTATTATTATCATAATCATCATCATCATCATTATCACCAATTCCACGTAATCTTAATGATGGATGATCATTTGATAAATTATTTTTAGATTTTTCCAATGCTTCACCAAATCTACTTGTTGAACAATCACCATTTGTTTGGGTATTTGTTAAAGTTGATGTTGGTGGTGGTGAATCAATTGATTTACCACTTAAATAATTTTTTAAACTTCCAAATACACTTTTAATACCTTGTATATGTTTTTGACTAAAACGTAGTGTACTATTAATATCATCAAGACGTTTTTCAGTTCTTTCAAGTTGTTCACGTTGTCTTATAAGTTCCTATATAAAAAAAAAAAATATATTTAATTTGACATAATAACAAACAAATAAATGACGACTAATTACCTCAGCTGTTGCAGCACCAATTTGTTCAGAATCTCTTAACAATGACATTGATCTTTCTGATGATTTAATTGTATTTTCTTCAATTGCTCGTTTTCGTTCAATCAACTCTTGACGTTGTCTTTGTAGTTGATCATCATAATTATTGTAAGAATTATTATTAACAACGACATTTGAACGTTGTGGTGCACTTCTTAAAAATGTTTCATCATCAACATCATCTTCTAATGAAAAAAATGGATTTTTTGGATCACTTAGATAATCATGACCTGCCATTTTACTTGAATAATAATATTTAGAATAATTGTTAATTGTTTTTTTTTATCTATTTGTTACAAACAATGTACTATGTACTGCTATGTACTATTATGACAACCAGTACAACTATTTATTTATGTAAGTGACAGCTAATCTACACTATAACCTCGAAGGGGCGTTGAATCATTCCTCTCTCTCTCTCTCTCTTATCTTATCTTATCACCATATGTTTTCTTTTCTTCTACCATGGATCTTTCTTTGTTTTTTTTTGTTTATCAAATAAGCATTTATCTTTGTCTTACGGTTGCGTAGTTGTATGACTGCCTGCACGGCGACGACGGCAACTAGCCTAGAGTTGCTAATTTACCGGTGTGGTTTATAAATTTTTTTTTTTTTTATAAATATCATATTTTTTACACCTGTAAATCTTTATTATAATAAATAACAATTATAAATTAATATATAATGATAATAGATCTATTTGAATAATAGAAAAAACATAATTTTTGAGTCATTTTTATGAGAAAAATTTCATAAAACTACTAAAAGTGGTAGCAGGCAAATATATTATTATTAATTATTATTATTAAATAAAGCAAGTTTTAAAAACACAAAAATATATATTGTTAATGAAATTAATGATCCTTTTTAAATAATTATGCAAATACCAAAAACGTTTAAAATAATGTCTAAATAATTATCTGCTATTACTGCAGAAATATTTAATTACGATAATTAAACAATTATAATTAATATTTTAATTTAATACTTACATTAAATATGACTCCCTCGTTTTTATTTAAATAAAAGAATAAATTTTTTTTTTTTTTTTATATCAATTTGAATACATTGTTTATATAATATATTGTACTGTTTTTTTTTTTTTTTTTTTCATATAAAATTACAACTCACGAATATTATTTAACAATCACATAATTGAATTTTAAAATAACAAGAAAAAATAAAAAATAAAAAAAAAATACTGACATTATATTAACAATGAAAATGTTTATAAAGAAAAAAAAAAATAATCTAACTAAAAAAATAATAATAGACTTTTTTTTAAAAACAAATATTTATCATTGAAACTTTTTTTTTTTTGTTTTTACAATTTATTATAAATCAATGCCTATCGTTTGGGAATTTATTTTCGTTCACAATATTAGTTGCAAAAATAAGTGAACTATCTTAATAATCTATATGACAAATTTATTAAAAAAAAAAAAAACAAAACTAAAAATGATAATTAAATTGAGAATGATAGGAAGACACCACAGAGCTCGTAAAGCCATTAATCGTTACTATGATGATTTAAATGAATTATTTATGTCGTATCAATATGCAATAGATAAATATTGATTATTGTATATTTATTGTAATATATAAAAATAAAAATATTTGCCAATGTAGGCCTCTGCAGGTAAACAAGAAAAGATATATAATAAAAAATATCAAGATGTTTATAATTTTCTTCAAAAATCATTATTTTTCCATTTTTTTTTAATACAATAAATTTATCATCAAGTCTGCTCTGGTGAATGAAAAAATGTACAAAAATCAACGACGAAGCAGCAGCGAATACCCATGTGGTGTATTATAATTATGAAATGATTAAAAATTACAAAACGAAAGAACGAAAAAGAAAAAAAAAAAAAACATAAAATGATGAAATATGCGTGATGAGGATTTAAATTAATTTTCTATGATTGCTTATTGAACACACAGTGTTCATAGCCATTTTAAATTATTATTATTATTATTATTTTCGGTTTTCACTGAGTGTTTATTGTTTTATTTTTTTTTAAATTTTTTATATTACCTCCATTATTTGTTTGTATTATTTATAGTCTGACGATTTGATACGGAGAAAAGTCAAATGGATTTGAGACTCGGAGCATCATAACACCGATTTAGCACGTGTATGTTCACGTTAACTGACAAATTGTGCTCAATTAATATCTCTCGCTCAATTTAATTATTGTTTTACGAATTTTATTTGTTTTGATTTTAAGCGATTTATGTTTCTTGTAAAAATTGTTTTTTTTTATAACTGTGTTGTATTATCGCAATTTATTAATTTTAAAAATTTATTTATTTATCTTAATGACATTATATAAATGCGAATTAGAGAAGCGTGAGAGTGTAGTACAACTTCGATTTAATATCGCAGTATTTTTAATATCTCAAAATAATTGAGGGATTTAAAAAAAAAAAAAAATAATAATCACTGCAATAAGAGCTTCACTCCAGCATTTTTCATCTTATTTTTTAATTTTTTTTTCTTTTTTAATTTTTTTGTTTATTTTAAATTTTATTTATAGTTTATGTTGCTGTTTTAATCACCAGCTCTGTGTGCCACATTTACGCCACTAAATAGCGTTGAATAATCTATGAAAATAAAAGAAAAAATAAATAAATTATCAATCAAATAAAAATTTATTAAAGTAAAAAATTAATTATAAACCTTGAGACAAATGTGCTAGAGCTTGTCTTGGAACAGGAATAAGTTGTTCGTCGCAGCGACAGCAACAACATTTTCCGATGGATGCCAGGCAGTATGTAATATTTTTTTATTAAAATCCAAACAGTCAACACTGATCTCGTCTTTTTTACGCTTACCACCTGTACATACCTGTCGATAATATAATATATAAATAGATGAAAAATATTGATAGACAATTGATAAATATTAATGTATTTTTAATGACTTACTTTACGAGGTTTTAAAAGTGCTTTTGGTTTTGCAATGTCACGTGCAGCTTCAAGTGTTAAATCACGTTTAGTTGTACGATCAAATACACGGAAAAAATTATTATATGAACCAGTCATTATTTGTGAATCATTACCACTCCAGCAACATTCAAATTTATCAAAAATACAATCATTTTCATATAATGAACATAATTTTGATCTCAAATATTCATGTACTGGATAACATTCAATTGGTTTAGTTTCCATATGTAAATCCCACACTTTAACACTGAGATAGTCTCTACTGATCATATAACGGCCGGAATTACTTAATTTAACATCACTTATACTTGATATTATTTCAGAAAAAAAACTACGATTTGTTGGATCTTCTGGTTCTTCAAATAATTTACTGTGACGATCACATAATGCTGCTGATCTCATATCACACAATCTAATTGTACCTTTACTACTTGAATAAACAAGAAGATTACATTCAACTGGATGAAATTCAGCAGCAGTTATAACTTCAGTTAATTCTTCCATATTTGTTGGCTTAATATCTACAATATTAAAACTTTGATCAGTTATCTCAAGATGCCATAAATTAATTCTAAGATCATCAGCACTTAGATATGTTTCTTGATCACTGTTAACACTTATACTGTTTATATGATAGGTATGGGCATTTGCAAATATTCTTCTTGGTGATGCTTCAACTGTTAATTCCATTGGTTTTATAGCTGGTACCCTTAAAGCAGTTATACAAGAAGGATCACGTATTGCTCCACTTTCTTCTTTTGTATTATATCCTTCAACTTTCTTGTCACGTTCACTAACCTTCCACAATTTTATTGTTTTATCATTTGTTGATAATAAAAAATGAGCTGGATTTTTTCTTTTTAACCATCTTATTTTATTAATTTTTTCTTCAATCTCAAGTGATTTAAGATAATCAAATTCTGGCTCGTGACTTTGAAATGTACTGTAAACATTGTATTCACCTCTTCTTGGTATACTATTTTTACTCTACAAAAATAATATTATTATTATTTAATTATATACATTAATAATAGATGTATAAAATATAAAATATATTATATCTTACAATGGGATCACGTTGAAAAATAACAACTCTTCCACCTTTGTCACCAGTTGCAAGTAAATCACCATCATGATTAAATTCAACACAAGAGATTATATCAGCTGCAAAAAGATCAATAATATTTTACTGCATTAATATATTAATTATTAAACATGTATTTAATATTATATTTTAAATAGAATATTGTTGACAACTTAATACAACTGTTATATTATTATTAACACAATAATTTATGACAAGATATTATCTACAATATTTAAAATGTCAACAATTGGAAGGCCACACTGGCATTATTTTGGTAGTCAACTTTAAAAAGATAAGATATCACAAATCAGCATATCTTTTAATAATATAAACTAAATAAATTTTACAATTTAACATGTTTTAATTTAATATAAAAAAAATAATTATTTCTTACCATCAGTGACATCATCCTCGAGGGTACCTTTCACCTGCGAGAAAGACCACTGTATGTCACCATTGCCTAAAAAAAAAATAAAAAATAAAATAATAATTAAATATTTTTCATATTAAGTTATTATCAAGTTAAATAATAAACAAGTTATATATATTATTTAAATAACAAAAAAAAAAAAAGAACAAATAACAAAAATTAATACAATAATCATAGGACGCGTGGTTTGCAAATTCGGGGTTAACCACTGTTTGCTGCATCTTGCATTAAACATCACAAAAATATGAGAACAAAAAAAAAAGAAATATATTTTTGTTAAAATTGATGAAAAACATTCACTGATAATATCACAAAACTAATTAAAACAATAAAACTTCTAATCCAAAATTATTCACTGCTCAATTTGTATT